>JAANSQ010001761.1:0-13985 GCA_036850885.1 Lepidocyrtinus dapeste
CAGTCATATAAAATGCAATGAGAAGTTTCAAACACGGAATAAATCTGGACAGATGTAATCTAAGGTAGGATTTGTCACGCAATAAAAATTTGTCTCTCTGAGATTGTTTCGAGTTTCCATGTGGTGGTTCGGTTTGCCGTAACAAGAAGTGAAATCAAACCGAAACCATAACACCAGCGTCTAGATACCAATATAATAAGGAAGTGACAATTTCCGGGAAATTGGCGCTTTTAATAAAGAAAAATATAAAAATTTGAGACATTTTCTCCTCATATTTCAATCCGTACGTCAAGAAAAATTGCATGTAAATTTGATTTTGTCTGAAATCAAGCATTTTTATTGTGTCTTGGAATCACTGATTGGGTGCTGTAAAGCAATAAGCTAGGCTCAATCTGAGAATATGGTGGTATTTCTAAGAAGCTGTAAGATTGCAGCCATAAAAAAATAAATCTGGGGATAAGTTGGCGTTGGCATGGCACTTGTTATCACCGAATATTTTTATAGTAAAGAATGTAAAGATAAACATATATTCGTTTAGGTTATATATGCGGTCTATTCATAGTCATTCATGCGACTAGCGAGTGAGTGTTGTGTAGAATAAACCGACGAAAATTACCTTAGACCGACCTGTCTCATTAAATTTTCATAGAAATAGCTTATGCATAGTTTACTCGGAAACTTTTATCATATTCTTTTCCACTTGGTGATAATGTGTTTTCATAACTGTCCACTGGCAAGCCTTCATAAATAGTTTATTTCTTCGACGCCATCACACCCACTACAAAAACTTTAAAGTAGCTTTATCATAAAATACAAGACCATTTCTGAAAAATTCATATAGCTCGTATCATTATCCTCTTCTACTTTCTACCTTTTATTTTCCACGCCATTTTCCACTGATTTAAAGTTCAGCTCTTGCACATTATAATATGGTTTGTTTGGATGGTCTGGTGTAGAATTGCATATTACACAAAAGGAAAACTTTTCCTCGGGAAATGAATGGTCAACGCTTAAAAAATTATTACACTTTGCGTCCTATTATTCACAAATAATTTTTTTCATCATCACACACCGCACGTGCTACCATAGTTGCCAGTTGCACCTTTCCCTTATTTCACTTTAAATGGCCTTTTCCCCTCATCAACTCTCCCTCTTATCATCACTTGCTAGTGCAGTTCACAACCAGCCTTAATGTATGAAGTTGAAACATCAAGATCCGAAACATCCCATGCTTTGAGGATTTTACGGGTGCCACGCAGTCCATTCTTTTGTTGATGTTCCAGGAACGACCCTTCGTTTCACCCGAAGAACGAGAGAAAACTTTATTATATGGCGAGTTTTTCTTTTCGTTTTGCATGATTCAACTTACGTACCCCAAACTAACGATCATTTTTTATGCGAAGGAAAAAGAAACTGCATCAGATGGCCATGGGTATAGCCAGTTGGCCAAGATCAAAGTAAAAATGGAATGAAAAAAGTTGCTACAGTTGGACCTCCATATGAGAACAAACAATCCAACTTATGCAATTCTTAATGCTAGTTTTCCCATTATGTCGTATCGTATCTGTAAAACGATTTTACATTTTCTTAATATCCATGCAATACACACAACTCCACAAAAATTTAAGGGAATAAATGTTGCATGAATGGTATAAGAAGGAGTACTGGTGAATGTCATGATAACCCTTTGGAATTTGAAAATATAGATACGATTCCAGCTTCATGGGGCGAAATAAGGTAAGTCTAGAGTAATCTTTATGTACGTAAAATAAATGGGAATGGTCACCAATAATATGTCGGGGTACGTGTGTTTAACAGTAAAGATTGGAAGCTTCCCCCATTCCCTTCAATTTTTTTGATCGACGATAAGAATATGAAATGGAACTTTTCAGGATGAAAAAATGTAGCCAGTTTTGTCATCTGAATCACGAAAAATCTATCGTATTGTACTTATGGTATGAGGAAGAGACACTTAAATTCCTAAGAGCGCTAGAGAGGAATATGTATAATGGTATTATGTTTTTAAAAAGATTACTCTGCAAAATCGGATTCATTGAAGACGCAACGATCTATACTCTTGCCACTCTGGAGAACGTAAAGTGACTTTCTTTTTAACTTTTTTTTTATTCGTATATGATGCAATTCCTTTGTCGGGGAAGTTAAGTTGACAATAACGTAGAGTCAAGTGTATGAACAACGTTATTGAATCTTCATGGAATCTCTTTTTAGAAGAATGAAAAAAAGTTAAGTGAACCTTTTTTACTCTTTTTCATAAAAAAATTCTTAAAAGCTACGCACTACCTGTAAAAGAGAGTAGAAGAACATTCCGTAAATGGATAACTCGCTGTTTTTGTTGCTCCTATTGTATTTTTTTTGAAGGAACGTCGATGCTTCAAGAATGGGAAAAGGAAGTGAGCACATGCTTTCTCTTGATCATAATATTGATATGGAACAGGATAAAAATCGCATACACATTTAAAGATGGAATGTTTTGTGAAAAAGGGTCGACCGGGGTAAGAAGGGATACTGAAGGAGCAAAAATGTTAGCAGTTTCAGTATTTAAGTAAACCTGGTACCTTGTAAGCCAGCGATTTGCAGCGATTTTATGACCTTTTCCAATAAAAAGTGTTCAAACTGTTTCCTTTTTCGGTCTAGTTGAAACAGTCTTTGGCCTTCCTTTTCTCATGAAAAATTCTAGAGTTTGTTCGGACCGTGTCGTATTACATACATTTCTACTTATTATTTAAATAAAGGGTGAAAGTACTCCGGGGAAAGTAAGAAATCGTAGAGAGAGAAAAGCTTTCACCAATTTTTAAGCAAAGATTCCTCTCAATTCCTGCTCACTACTACTTTTACTGATTATGCAGTAAATAAATATGTGTCCTGTCACAGGAAAAGGAGAAAAAAACTTTTGGCAAGTTAAGCGCAACTTTCTCTTTTTAAAAAAGAGTCTCTCTCGCCTCCTTTGCTTCGTTCTAATACCTTCAGAATATATTTAGTTTAGAAGGAAAATCAGTTTACTTAGACCGGATATAGCCTGGTTTGAAAAGGAAACTAAACTAAGGCTCTTTTTTCCAAGTAGGAGAGAGCACTTTATCAAAAGAGACTCTTCATATTCAATCAGATTTTCTTTTCCGTTATTGCTTTACTCTTTGCCTGCTGCAACAGCTTTGTCGCTTGCTTCAACCTTCTCATACACTCTCAGCTTTACAATAACCCCTTCTCTCAATTTTTTATTGCTTCTTAGGAAAACAAGTTGCCATTTTGCACTTATTGTCTTCCCATATCAAATTTTCCCAAAATATTATCCATCATCTTAATTTCACATCTTCCTTGTCTCTTTACCGTAAACTATTTTACGACAAAAATGAATTTATCATCTTCACAGAGACACACTTCATCTTTATATTTTGAATTTTCGGTAAAATGGCATTTTTTAAGGAGATTTGTGGTACCAACAACAATTTAATAAGCTCCTTGAAAAAATAATGATAATACTATCTGACAGTACACCTATACAAAGGTTCAATTTTTTCATTTATTTTGTCTCGTCATGCATGCTAAGAAGGTGTATGTTTCACCATCACATGCCGCCCCAATACATGAACCTTTCTTTCTAATGTTTCCTCCTCTTCTATTTTCATTTCCATGTAGTTTTCTACCAAGTGAGTGCGTATGTGTCTTTGTGGAAAAGGCTCTTGCAATACACACGGAGCTCTAAACTCCATTCCAGCATGAAAAGTAGTGGCAGTAAGTATTCCTAGCTCGTTCCTCTCAATCCCATACTGATGAAAGTTGAAAATCCCTTCAATCTCCTAAACCAAACCCATCAGCAACGACTCAATTTCCTTCCTGCTTTCCTTCCTCCACACAATAAATCTCCTGCTTTAAACGCGAACGAGTAAAAAAATGGAGGAGGCTATCAATATAGAATGAACTGCGAGCTCCTTTGAGGATATCTGCATGTATAGATTCATTCATTTTTACGCGTATACTTGATGATACCACTTTTTTCTTCCTTTTTTTAAGTGGAAGCATGCATGTTTCAACCCCGTATATCAAGTGAAGCCCTTTCCTCCATCCTCTAACCTTTCTTTCCTTTTTCTTTTTCTTCGTGATAGAGTTGCAAAAGAGATGATGCTGGGAATAAGTTAGGAAGAAAACGTTTTCTGACAAGCGGACTTACTTCCTTAAGTAAAAATTGTGGATGGTTGTAGTTATAAAGCAATATGTGCAGATGGTAAACGTCATGATCTCTCTTGATCTGCTTTTGCCAAAAATACTTTAGGCAGGGGAGAGACCATAAAGAATAAAAATGGCAATTATAGGTTCATGAGAAGGGCCTCTGTGTCCTGTTAAAGCACTTGGTAAAAAAAAAGAGTAGTCAACACTCAACAGTCACGATACGTTAGAGCTTTAAGTCAGAACAAAACAGCCCATTATAAAAAGACTCTCGAACGGCCTTGTTTTCAACAAAAATAGTAACATTGTTTGGAAAAAGTAAGCATTCTTGGTAAGTAGGCAGTTAAAATAATGATGTACCGATGGATGATACATTTTTCTTTACCCGTTTCAAGTGTAATTGCGACAGCTGAAATGTGAAAGATGGAAGAACTATTCTGAGCTTCTGAACATCTTTTTTTTACTCCAGAAAAAAATGTAGGAGCATTGTCTCGTTAAGGAAGACAAAAACACGGCCTGATGATGATACTCACAATCACAATCAGTTTATCCAGAAACTGCTAAACTTTTTATATACTTTCTTCCCTTTCACCGTTTACTTTATGTCGCATAATGAGTCTAATAGTAGGTTTCGGATATTTTTTCTAGGGTATACATGCTCCTGTAGTCTTTTGTTCCTGAGGATGAAAAATGGTAGTGAATGGATCGAATAAGAATCAGAGTAAGAGGAAAGAATTGGGAAAACGAGTCAGAGCTCATTTGATCCGATTAGAAAAGAATGTGTGATGATGATTGTTACTTTCGCAAGTTGTTACTTACTTCATTTGCTAAACTCTAGAGAATGTGAACGCCGGCTCCCCATTCGCTTGTTTCGTCCTACTCTTTTAATTTATTATCTTTTCAAAGAATATGAGATTAAGCTAGAGCGATAGAGTAATATCGGAAGCTTAATATTTTGGTAAGGACTATAGTATAAGAATATTACATTAGTCGTTATTTACTCCTTACGTGGACTGATTCCTTTTTCTTAGAAGAACTACACAACTTCCTAGGCCAAGTGAAAGTATTAACAAGTGGATGGACGGGAAAGGAGAGAGCGGCGAAAAGGAAACGAAATAATACCTTTGTAAGCTGCTTCTATCCTTTATTCAAGTACGAGACAATATCAATATTTTCTTTTGTCGTGATACTACTTCTACTATAGTTATATAAACTTAGTAAGATTGTGCCTACATGAGAATCTGTCGCGAAAGGCTCAAGTAAAGGACCTTTTACATGTTATGAAGAAAATGAGCTTGATGGAAACTTGTAAAAACCTTTTGTCAAAAGTACTATAAAAATACGGGAACGGAAAGCCTCCCTCCGGATTTTTGCCTCGCGGAATTTCGCCATTGAAGAATATTGCCTTTGCAGATTTTTGCCTTTATGGAATTTCGCCTTTAGAGAATTTTCACTGAGGGACCCGAAGAATCTCTTGATCTTCTGCTGGAAACAAATTTTCCAGCGGTTAGCCAAGACCAGGAACCTCTTAGCTATGATGAATTCCTCACGCTTTGAGAGGGAATCATCACAGACGTCCAGGTGACGGCGGCTATATGGTCCTTTGGGTCATACAGAGCGGCCAGTCAGACGAGATATATCCGGCACTCTTTCAATTAGCTGGTCCTTGTCTCGTCAAACAGCTGGTCTGCATATACAAAGCATGCTTAATACTTGGTTACACCCCGAAGGCATGGAGAACTGCGAGAGTGGTCTTTATACCAAAAGCGGGCAAATCAAGCTACAAAAAAAAAACACCCAAGTTGGTAAAACACTTAAAGACTAATGGACAATTTGCTTATCTTAAGGGCTAATCCACAGAGGCTGCAACGCATCAGCTTGTGACGCTCATTGAGCGCTCAGTCGCATGTGGGGAACACTTCCTCATCGAAGGAACCTTTAACTAAGTACGATTCAGTGAGCTCCTACGCTTTTATAAGCAGTTGGGAGTTCCAGATATTTTCTCAAGGTGGATACAGTCCATGCTTCGTGGTAGGTCTGTGACCACCATTGGTTGTACAACAGAGCGGCAAAGTGCCATCCAGATAACACACTTAGTCTTTGGCCACGCTCTTTTGGGAGCTGAAGACATCCGCTTAGCTACCAGAACCAGCATTTCAAATTTCACTGTGATGTCTGGTCGGCTTCACCTGGACCGTATGGGGGGCTCACAGGCATCACAGTAATCACAAGAGTGAGTGTAAAGGGTCAATCTATTCAATAGCTGATTGTTTAAGCTTCTCTCTATAGCTTATAACATTCAACCCTAAAATATATACATACATTAGAGAATTTTCCCTCTGGGAACTTGCCTTTGCTTGATTTGAAATCATGGAAATTCGGCTTCAATGATTTTGTTTTTTGGGGGGTTTCATATTTTTTGCATTCTTTCTTCTCTACATGATATTAGAATCAAAATCAACTATTATCAATAAAATAGGATAATCTGAGAAATGGTATTAAATGTTATATGGTAGTTATACAATTGTTTTAAACAACAAAATTTTAAAATTAATATAAATAATGTACTGATTAATTAACGTTTTCGTTTATTTTTCTGGCCATTTGTATCATGCTTTTCAAAGTCCAAGTCAATGATGGCGAATTTCCGCGATGGCAATATTCCTTAATGGCTTAGTTCCCAAAAGACCCCAGTAATTCCAAAAGGTATATTTCCACACGGCAAAATTCTGCGAGGTAAAAATCTCGAGGCAGATTTCCCCCACCCTAAAAATACTTATAGGTAAACACGTTTCCACCATAAGCATATTTTACTTTACATTCATAGCAAGACTAATCATATTTTTTTTGTGTAACTCCGACAGATATTATACCAGAAGGAACCCAAACAAGTCGTGATAATAATAACGAGCACATTGTGATTGCGAATCCATTGTTTGTGTGTCCTACCCTCCAAAATTAGAAAAGAATCACGCGTTTGCATGTGCGTAATTAGTAGAAGGAAAAAATGAAAAAACCAAAGGCGAGGAAGCAGGAGAGACGAATAGCAAACGAGAAAACAGGAATCAAATGTTCCTTTACATTTTAGACTGCCAACTGCAAGCAAAAGTTACATTTTTCCTTGCCCACTTAATTTTACTGCTACTTGTCAGCTATGAATCCGAGACAAGCGAGACTGAAAAAAGCTACAACAATAGTAGCAACAACAGTAACAGTTGTTAAAAACGGTTGTAGTTATGAATCATATAATGCATGCCTTCTCGGAGAAAGCTGTACAATATTGTATACCTTAAAAAAGCAGGAAGGGAGGATTATCGTTTGTTACTGCAATTTTTTTTGCGAAGGAAAAAGGACGAAAGTTGTAAGCCTGACTTGTGACTGTTGTGACAGTGTACTACTACTACCTTTTCTTGTTTATTTAAACTACCATGTTCCTGCGCGAGAAATCTGTACTCACAGGCTTTCACTCTCAGCTTTTTATTGTCCCTTAATTCATGAGATTTTACAAGCCCTACTTTCCTTACAACAACAGTAATCCTTTCATGTAATCCTAATTTAATGTTAAGGTGACCCGACTAAAGAAACAAACTACAGCTTAGAAGATAACAAAGTTTTTAAAAGCAAAATCTAGGCCAACTAATGCCCTGACAAAAAATTCAGTCCCCAATTTATTTTTAATCAACGCTTTCCATATTTAAACGGTGCTTCTAAGGAAACTATTACTTTGCTTATGGCGATGCTACCTCACTTTCATTCTACTTGCTCCATGGCTTCAACTCTGTAAACATTCCAATTTCTCTCAAACTATTTCCTACAACAGAGTCGCCATTCGGTCCGTAGAAAATGACAAAGGTGGCGAAAAAAGGGCGTTTCATTATTATTATTATGGCGCTGCTCCCGCATTATTCTAGGTTTTTAAAGTGGCAAACAAAATAGCCCGTGCCAAACTTGAATGAGTCAGATAAGGTACCCAAGTGGAACTGTGTGAATTGTATTCAGAAATACAATAATTGCGAAAAAAGGTTGACCCAGTTTATTTTTGGTGAGAATACTATTCTCTCCATTTTTCATTTCCAGGAGTGAAACGAATCTAGGAGAAAGCAGCAAAAAAAACTCTTCATTTTTATTAGCAAAAACGTAGCAATGAAATGAAAAGAGTGAAAAGCAGTGTTATCGTGTTAAATAGGCACGTACAAGACAATACCTTTTTTTTATGCAAACATAGTACCCTAGCTTCGAACTCTATAAACTCTAGTAACTCTAGTTTCTGACTCTATATTGAATTCTCTTTTTTGGGAGACTGACGCCAGTTATATTGCTGACAGGTTGACGGGCAGAGAACACCCGGATCCTAGCCGTGACGTGCACGGCAGCGATTTTTTCAAAATGCGAAAAGCAGATTCTGTCAGTAGCTTTACATAAGTAAATATAGTTTTCCACGAGCTAAAATGTATTTTTATGAGGCTTATACACTCTAGCATTTTTGCTTTGTTATTTTTGCTTGTCAAAATGACAAAAGGGTTGAACCTGAACATTATTTTGATTTCAGCAAGTGATGATGAAAAAGCCAAGTTTGATCTAGACAATCGCACACGTATTTTACAGATTATGCATTCGTGCTTACAAAGCATTTTAAAAATAATCATTTTCCAGAAAAAGAGATTAATGTTAAAACTAATGGTCACTTTGACTTCCCAATGTGTACGCTATTAGTTGCAGGAAGAAAGTTGTTTAAAAGAAAGGTCAACAAATGTCAGGTTTAAATAACAAGATGAATGAATGAGTATATTGGGCAAGTCAGGAAAACCATGTTTTACCTTTATCAAAAAAAAACTTGAATAATACAAATATATGGTGAAGATATCTAGGTATATATTTAATTTTTTGTAGTTCCAGCACGAAGAAACGCTAAAAGCAATGTCTTGTGTTCTTTGGCCAAATAAAAGTACATGAGTGTACGTGTGTATGAGTAAAAGTTTGAATTTTACATCAAGTTACGAGCTCCAACGGCATTCCATTCACGTTCATGAACAACAAGTAAACAATAATATACATGTCGACCGGCAGTGTTGATTAAGTGCAATAACATAAAGTGCAAAATAGTCATTCCCAGAGTCAACTGGTCTTGATGACAGGTTGCACGCAACACTTTTCAGAAAAAAACTGGCTATTACTCACAGAAGGGGAAGGAGTGCCATTATTTTCATGTGATGGTGGTAGAATAGTAGAATGTGCATTCTACTCTAACCTGACTTTGATTCTGCGACTGTTTACTTACATAATGCAAGTGACTTCAAGTTTTCAAGTGCTTTTTCTCTGGAGAATGGCATGATTATGTTCAATAACTAGACCAATTTTAGATATTAGCTTGGGAGCCAAACTTTTTATCCAATTCATTAAAATACATAATATTAGGTCTGAAATATTTACACAATTTATTTATTTTCTTCAATTTTAATATTACTGGAACTTAAAAAAGAAAGTTTGGTTTTTGTGAACTAAAAGTAGCAATTAATCTTGACAGCTGAAAGATATATCTTGTTTTAAACGTGAAGGGGCATACTGTGTGTGGTCATAATTACGACTTCAATTTATTCAGCAAACGTTTCTTTAGAAAAATCGAATTTGGTGATTTATAGGAGGAAATGTTAACCAATAAAAATTAAATTGCTTGTCAATTGCACTCAATCATTTCATCGGTGATAAAAGCTGTTTTTATATCTGAGCAAGAGCAGCTTTTGAGGGCTTCATTTTAAGAGCTCGTATTATTTATGTGTTTTCATTTTCACTTCCCCTCCTTCACTTAAGTGCAATCTTCACACCATCAAAAAATCAAAAACTTTTATTAGAAATCTTAAGCGTAGATTGGGAAAACACTGGTTCAGTGGCTTTTCATATTGCGACACTGTAATAAACTGGAAAATACTAGAGTGCACTTAACACCCCTCCAAACCCAAAAAACCACATCAAAACATAAAAAACATATACAATGTCCCTTTCGGCTTTATGAAATTCAGTGAAATGTAAAAGTCATTATAGTACCTGCTTAATTACTTCTGACTTCTTTGATCAACCCTAGTGATATACAACAACCTTTTCCAGGAACTGGTTTTGATCTTTATTAAATGTTACGTGTTTGCCAATGTTTCAGACCAGATTTTTTTAACCAAATTAATATACTACTTATATAAGTACCAAATCAATTCTAAAATATAAATATAGAAAATATACTAGGCTCTTATAAAGAGATCTCCGTTATAGAGAGAATTGCTAAACACCAACAATTTGCTACAATTTGCTTCATATCCGAACACATCAAAAGAAGGCTTGCTCAATCCCTTCACGTTCACTTCTGGAGGTTTCTTTATCTCAAGTGTAGAAATTTAGGGAAAATACACCTCCAAAAGTGGTCAGATCAAATAAAGCTTTGCTGGTAAACGTAAAAACCAAATAAAGTTTAGAAATCGAAGGGGGTTTCGTAAGTTGTTAGACAGGGAGTACAACCACTTCAAACAAGCTTATTCATTTCATACCGACATTTCCATTTAATCTTTTTTCTCATGTACATACTCTTGTTATTGTGAATTGTGACAAACGTACGCATACTCAAAGAAACTCAGACTTTGGTTATTTACCAAGTGTCTCACTTTTTATTTTATTCGGTGCGTGTTCCTAGTATGACTCTAGGAGTAATCTTTATAGAAATACTTCCAAATAAAGCAAGATTTATGACGTGTCTTTCACATACATTCATTGTCACATGCATAAATCCCAAAGTATACGCTTTTAAACAAGTGCATATTAGTAAGGACATTTTGGTTGGTCTGTAGCATTTCCATCTGATTTAAAGAGTCCCTAGTCCGTATCAACGCTACCGCCTAAACTTTAACTTGACTACGCATTGTCCTCCTCCAGTACAACTACCCATTTAAACTTTTATTTCTGGGATATTTTGACTCATGCTAAAATCAACCGTACAGCTACTCCCAAAAGTATCTTTTCTAATGCAAAATTTATGGCTTTTCAACTCCAATGAAAATTCATGTTTACAAATGTTTTATCACGCGCTACAGGGAAAGCTATAGATAAGCATAGATGGAACTTTTTTCATAGATGACTAAATCCAGATTTGTTTGCTGACGAAGTCAATAGTAAAAAACTATGGCTACATGTAAGGTTCCTCATGCATGTCCTGTCCTTCTCCATGCACCCTGCAGTCTCTCCCTCCAGCCTGCTCATAATTCACGTACAATAAAAAAAGGCCAGCAACGTTTTTTCCAGGAAAACTTGACTTTGTTAAGGTTAGACTTGTTCATGTAAATAATCTAAATACATGACCACATTGTAAGCCTTCTGGCTGAGGAGATTTTTTTTGTCAAGTCAAGTCACTCCCTCATACTTTTATCTTTCTTTTTATTCATCACAAGTTTCAAATCTGTAACAGCATCAGTATGCACCGTTGATATTGCTACTGTTATTTTTTGTATTGTATGAAAAAAGAAGACATTTATGAAAAGTCGGAAGAGCCCAAATGCACAAATATCTTGGTATCATGTGCGGTGCTGAGTAGGAATTACGAATGTACATGCATAATACACCTAAAGTAGAGACGCAGACAGGGGTAAAAACCAAGTAAAGTTTTGAATCTCGTCGACATGTGCCATGAATTCCCTATGCGCCTTGTTAAGCAACTTACTAAGCTTTTGCTCTCAGAGTACAAAAAAATATATTCGTGCGCCACACGACAACATGAGGAAACATTGTAGGAATGATATATAAAAGGAAGAATCTTTTCCTCCAACCTCCAACTCTCCGACTTTTTTTACTGGAGCCCCGTGGTGAGCAGTGGTGAGATGTATGTGTGGATCCAGAAATCCCGGAACAACAACAGCCAGAAAAAAAAGTTTTCTAGTAACCCAATGAATTTTGGTTTAAAAAATGCTTCGCCAAAAAAAATCTTTTCAGAAAAATCTTCTTGACTCGAGTGAATGTGAGTCACCCCGCGTGATATGGATATCCAAGAATGTTTGTGCAGAGAGTACTGAATACAAAAGATTTCCGTAACAATCGAAAGGCATGTGTATCAGCAGCTGATACCATAGAGGATGATGACTTTTTCTCACAATACTTTTCAATTCGGTTGGTCAGATATAGCTTGGAGGGAAAAAAACCTGCGAGCAGTATTGACACGATTACCCATACTCTCCTCTATTCACTTATGACCTGATACTGTTCAAGAGACATTGAGCAGCGATAATCATGCTCTTCATCATAGTCATTATTGTCATTATTCAGTAGATCCCCATTTCCAGTCTATGGTAAGAACCTCAGGCTTGGATTGGGCCATTTAGCCCATGACTACCGTCCTTTACCCTTTTAAACATTTTCATTTTTGGAATTTCCAGAGAAGATTTTTTTTTGCCATATTTTTTTACGGAAAGTCTCGTTATTTAATTCCAAGAGAAGGAGGTGGACATGTTATCATGTTCCGTTACATTATACATAACTAACCCTTTTAATAATAAAGCGTAGTTTGAGTGTACTCTATTTAATCATGTTCAGGATAATGCTCGGCCATCTAAAAAATAAATGAAAGAGCAGCTGTCGTCCATTCCAGCTAAATTCTACATTCATCAAATTGAATTAAGCTAGTTGAAAGTCCAACTGCCTAGGCAATGGGTCCAGGTCTTTATGTAAAGTCCTAATAAAAACTGTTCTGAAATGATACATACATATTTTCAGATGTGACCATTTTTTCAGTCATCATTCCATTTTTTTATCCTTTTTCCTCCTTGATTTCACAATTTTTCCGTTCCTTATATGTATATCCTTATACAGAATTAAAAAATATTGGACCATTTATCCATAGTCGATAAAACATACATATTTTCAGATGTGACCATTTTTTCAGTCATCATTCCATTTTTTTCATCCTTTTTCCTTCCCAGATTTCACAATTTTTCCATTCCTGATATATCCTTATATAGAATTAAAAAATATTGGACCATTTATCCATAGTCGATAAACCGGATCATGGGTTTTATTTGAAAGGAAATGAGTTTTCCTTAGTATCTTTTCGTGAGAATCCCTGATCCTAATCTATATATTACGTACTACCTTTTTACGACCGTACACAACCTTTTTGGTGTCTTATTCAAACAGCCAACCATTTGTTTAAGCCCATCCTATCGTTCTTTTGTTTGGCTTTGCATTGATTTGACAGCCAGAGCTTGCAATTTCATGTGGGATCTATTACATTAGCAAGAAAAGAGACATGGTTGGTGTGAGACATCGTAATCTGCGTAGATTTTTTACACACAAAAAAACACACAGAAGCTCAACTTCTTTTACTTGCGCACTTAAACCCCTCGTGTTTGATGGGCGTATTCCCACTATTTTTTATGCGGAGCTTGAACATACGTGCTGTCAAAACACCAGTAGTTTTAGAAAAACCTTAAATTTCCCCAGAAAGAGTAAATGTATATTTTTTCGCGAATCAATCTTATAAAACGTAGTAAGGGCATGATCGCGTTTTTCCAAGGAAATGGAGCTTAATGCAGGATAAATAAAGTAGGGTCGATACACAAGTTAAAATCTGTTTTTAGAGCTGGAACATATGGAACTTATGGAACTTATGGAGGATTCTGGAATTTCTTTGGGTATTATTTTTTTGGGTCATGATATTACAAAGCATTTACCATGATGTATCTCTCACTGTCTACTTTCTTCGTCAGCGCTTTCACACAGTATTAGTTTCATAATCAAATAGCAGCCCATTGATCCATTCACAGTCAATTTTTTTT
>JAANSQ010001762.1:0-13983 GCA_036850885.1 Lepidocyrtinus dapeste
ATATTCGCTTATCAAAACTTGACCTAATTGCGTACACAGTAAGAGGCATTACTGGTTAGGAGTATTTACTCTGCATATAAATACTAACAAAGAATTACTATTTTAGAAGACTAATTCAAATTGTATTATGCTATATGAATCTTCTTTGGATGCGGCAAATTATTTCTGTTCAATAAATGTCTATTTTAATGTGATCGTTTTGTCTGATTTATTTGCAAAATCCTCTTCATCTTATAGACATTATTAAATGAGCATAATATTCCAAAAGTAGCAATTATTCAGCTAAAAAACAAAGAGGCGGATTTGTATGAGAGCTATGCTAGAGTCGTAAAAATGAAATCATAAAAAAAGACGGAAATGCATTAGGGTCTATATCAAGAACGTGAAAGAGCAGAGAATGGATGAAATACTCCTTTGAAGCTGAATTTTTATGCTTCACGTCATGTCGTAAAAAAAAATCTGTAATTTATTTGGTCGGCTTGGGTTTAAAAGAAGTGAAGCTTAGTATGGGTACAGATAATGAATGTAACTGCGAATAAAGTTGGTCTAGCAAATATCGCACACCCATCAAATAAAAAAATCAATTGACACTTTGGTTCTTAAAAAGTGAGAAATCCAATTGACACGTCGTTTTGTAACTCAGCATTACTACGGAGTTCAAAATTTGCAAGAATAAAGTGCGAATATTGATTAATCAAGGAAAGTTTTTCTGTTGTGCCAAGTTGCCCCTTTTTATATTATATTACGTGGATGCAGGGTTATTTTTTTACAAAATTCTACGATTTCTTCTGAAAAATTCGGAACAACCGAATATCCATTCTTGATTTAATAATATCAGACAAACACAATATTACATTAGTATACTATTATGTAAAAGCTCAATTTCATTTTGATGGGACTTCAATCCACTCGACTCGATCCATCTAATAAAAACCATCATTCCCAGCTTCCTTCTTGGCCTTAAAACTACGTGTATAGACTTATGTTCATGAGGAAAGCTATTTTTTGTAAGATTCAATTCACACCTCGATTAAACGTCATGAAACTGAATTGAGTTCTGTGAGTCTTACGGTTCGAGCAATAACCAGGATCCTTCGAGAATCGCGACTTCTGCAATTAAAAAGTTGAATTTACAACCAGGAAGTTTAAAAGAATGAAACCTTTCTGCACCATACCCACGAAAATCGTAAGTTGTATTTTCATATTTCACCATATTCGCAATTTCAAAACTGGTGATGAGATTCGATTTGTAGATTTTAATTATTTTGCGTTGAGTTGTAAAGTGTTTGCTCGCATGCAACGTAAGTTTTAACACCTAAATACAAATGGAAAGTTTACTCTTAGAAAGTCAAAATAGTCATCAAACATATTCAAGTGAACATCACAAGAAAATGAATCTCATAGAACAAGGAATTCTATAATTACTTGAAGACGCGCAGCGCAAAGGAAAACTTAGATTATAGTCAAAATTCATAATTATCGTGAGACCTAACCAAAATTAATGCCACAGGCAAAGTTTATATCAAATTTACAATGTTTAGAAGCTAGTTTTGTTCTCCATTGTTCAGAGTACATAGGGCTAGCCATAAAGGGCAAATAGTTTTGGACTGCCATGGCTCCATATTGCTCAGATCCTAATTTGCAAAAAATAAAAGTTCCTCCAGCCTATATAGCTCGTTCGTAATCGTATCGTACATGGTAATTTGGTTATGGTACGCGAAAATACAAATGAATATGTTTAATTTATCGACGTTTACATTTTTGATTCGCCGGTATGGGATGTTATATAAACCGGAGTATACTATAAGCCCACTGATATTAAAGTATTATTTCTAATCAGGAAGAATCAGTGACCGATAAAAATAAATTCTGTAATCTCTGAGATTAATTTTTAGTTTTCCAAGTATTTACTGAGGTGACATTGGTATTATCGACTGGTTTACAAAGGTTTCGTATTTTGCTGACCTCTAGTTAAAAGGTGTACTATTGGATGTTTCAAAACACGAGCTCCACTTCACTCTATTAAGATGGAAGTAATCGCTTTTAATTACTTTAATTAGATTCAATTACCTTTTAACAACCATTTTTTTGCCAAAATCAATGAATGGCTAAACGTCACGCATGCATGAGAATCTACCAGAACGACGCTCAAAAACCATGATTGAACGGACGAACAAAGAATACAATAGACTGGCTTGGGACTGGAAGATATGTGCTACAGCGACGGGAAGCCTAGGCAGAGTATAGATAAAGAAGCTTGGGATTGGGATGACTATGACTGGTAGTAATGGGACAGTAGTGGTGGTAATTGTAAGGCAGTAGGCAATAGCTTTCAAGCATTATTAGGATGGAGTAGTTGAAGACTCTTTTTTGCATGCTAATATCAACATCAAGTAGTGAAAGACGGCCGACCAACAAAAAAACGGTCATTCGTTCGTATAATTCTACATTCACACTTCACGTTCACACATACACAACATGTACAGCAGCAAGAGTGTGTAGTGTAGCACCATCCACCACTCCACACACAACACTCAACCGCACATCATCACACCAACGAAACTAAAGCAGCTCGTACGCATTTTCTAACCTAGCAAGCATAGCGTACATATGGATGCGAAGAAATAATATTAAAGCATTAGTAAGATAGAACCGAGAAAAGTTTTAGTGAAAAAGGCTGTAGTTTTGTAGCCGAACAGAGGCAAAAAACGCAAAGAGAAAGGAGAGAATAGCATAGTTGAGAAATTGTTGGTAATTTGCGCCACTGACACTGCAAAAAAAGTACCGTACTTTAGTCTTATCAGTGAATTTAATATTCTTTTTTTATTCATTTGATCGCCGTCGACAGTGAAAGACACATCGTGAAGCAACGTCTACATTTTCTGAAAACGTGAGTTCAATTTTTGAAATAGAAGATAGGTTTTTAAGTTGTCAAATTATTGTCAGTAGGAAAGTTAAAATGGGAGGGTGACTGAGTGACTGAATATTTTTGGTATCTTTTGAACTGTTTGTCATTACAAAAAAGTGGATAAATTTCACATCTTCGTAATTTGTGAAATCTGGCTGACACCTAAGCCCAAATTTGTTGCAAACATAAAAACGTTAATAATGTCAGGTCAAAATGTTACTATTGATACTGAGACTGAAGTGAAATTGTTACCGTTGTGGCAAAGTTGATCAAGGCAGTAATCTAAAAAATTAATTGAATAGTAAATCAAGTTGTGGGTTGAAATAATCTGGAAATCAGTGGAGTGAGCCACTATGGCTTCAACACCTCGATCTACACGAAGCCGCTCGGCTACTGCGACAGCTGGCAGTTCCATGGCTTCATCCTCCCAGGGTGCTAGTTCCTCCTCGCACATCACTGGCACGAACGTGTATCCTCCAGGATGTAAAGAAGTTCATGAGGAGATGACCGTTGATGAGCTGATCAGAAGATTGAAAGTTTTGGCTTCTACGTTTCAAAGCATGGGTCAAGAAGAAAATGCGTTCGATGAGTATGTTCCGCTCTGTCTGCACTTGGCGGAGGAGGGATTCCTCAATCATCCAAGCAGGGACGTTCGCCTTCTAATTGCTTGTTGCATAGCAGACATACTCCGAATCTATGCTCCCGAAGCTCCTTACAAAGATACAGAGCAAGTCAAGGTGAGATTTTCTTATTAATCTGTTGTATAAAATCTGTAATTCTTAAGCATTTTTATTTCATGAAATAATTTAATTACCTTAATATTTTAGACAATATTCAAGTTCCTCATTAGCCAACTGGAAGGTCTGAAAGATCCAAAAGATGCAGCCTTCAAGAGATATTTCTACTTGCTGGAAAACTTGGCTTATGTCAAGTCGTTCAATATGTGCTTTGAATTGGACGATGCTCAGGATATATTCTGTAGCCTCTTTGACCTCATTTTCTCCATTGTAAAGTAAGTCACAGTTCTGAAGTTCAATTTTAGCCAGAAATACGTATTTAAGTGAGAAATGATGAATCTAATATTTGTTTTTCGTTTCTATATTTGCAGTGATGAGCATTCGGGTAAAGTGAAATCATTCATGTTGGATGTTCTCTGTCCTCTCGTGTCAGAGTGCGATACGGTCTCAAACGAACTGCTGAACATAATCCTGATGAATATTGTGGAACCAATCAAGTCCTCTAAGAAGAATGCCTATAACTTGGCCAAGGAGTTGATCATAAAATGCTCGGAAACTCTGGAGTCATACATTCAGAACGTAAGAATGTGCCAATGATTTTGGATGTTTGACCTAAAAATGATTTCATTTATTATGCTAATCTATACGACATTGTCTATGTAGTTTTTCAATCAGGTGTTGATCTGTGGAAGAGAAGATCAAACTCTTCAAATCAGCCTTAAGGTCTATGACCTTATCTACGAATTGAATCATATCTGTCCGAGCGTTCTGTTATCCGTCATCCCTCAGCTAGAGTACAAACTCAAAAGTCCGGAAGAAACGGAACGCCTAGGGTCAGTCTCGCTTTTGGCTAGGATGTTCTCTGAGAAGGAGTCAAATTTGGCTGTGCACCACACTCCATTATGGCAAGCGTTCCTAGGACGGTTCAACGACGTATCTGTGGGGATTCGCACCAAATGCGTACAATACTCCATGCACTTCCTCCTGAATCATCCTGAGCTACGGAATGATATTGTGGAGACTCTGAAATTCCGTCAACATGACGCCGAGGAGAACGTCCGGTTTGAAGTGGTGAAGGCGATTGTAGCCACTGCCAAGGCCAACTTTAACATTGTGGCAGAGAATGAAGATTTACTTAATTACGTGAAGGAGAGGGCGCTCGATAAGAAGTTTAAAATTCGGAGGGAAGCTCTTCAAGGACTCGCTCTTATATACAAGAAACATCTAGGGATGGAGAACGTACCTGAGCCTACCGAGCGCGCAGCTGCCTGGATGAAAGATAAAATTTTACACGCTTACTACATGACATTGTTAGATGATCGGATTTTGGTGGAGCGACTACTCAACACATGCCTCGTCCCTTACCAGTTGGAGCCAAAAGACAGGATGATGAAATTGTTGTACCTTTATTCCACAATTGATAAGTTTGCCAGGAAGGCGTTTGTTGAAGTTCAGAAAACTTTGTTGCTGTAAGTATTTTATTTCATTTTTTTTTACTTGCCGTATAGTACCTTGCCTGACATATAAAGTATAATATCCTTTAATTCTTTCAGCGTTCGGAGACATGTAGCGGAGCTGCTGAACGTAATCCGAAATCACGATACGAAGGCAGACTATCTGAAACAAATCAATTTTAGAATTACCAACTTGACCAAGTTCCTCCCAGACCCTGTCAAAGCATCCGAATTTATTTGCAAGTTTAGCAATGACCTAAGGGAAGATAAGGCTCTGCTTCGAACTATGGAGGTTATCGTTAGCCCTAATACTGACTGCAAGGGTTGTGCTGATAGTGTGGTAAGCTAAGAATACTATCTTTGCTTAAGTAAAACATTCTTAATCAGAATTAAAATTAAACAATTATGTTATGTATCTTGTAGAATATGGTGTTGAAGAAGCTTGGTGCGCCAGTAATGACCAATCTTTATTACAACACGATTAAGATCCTGCTGGAAAGAACTTCCTCTGTACTCATTGATAAGGAAGCCATTTCGGTGAGAAAATTTTTGCTTTGACACTTTTTCATGAGGGAAAAATTAATTCCATTCCATTATCAATCCCATTAATCTCATTTTTTCTGTTTCCATAGAAACTTGTTCAGCTCATGCATGAAGTGAGCAACGGGCCTTGTGAGTTCTTTAACACGTACAACGTGTCATCTGAAATTGTGATTGAGCGAGGTTTTGACCTAGTGTCCGTGTTGGCCTTTGTGTTCGCGAGTCATTTTGATGACGAGAAAGTGCTGGAGTGCCTGATTAACCTTTTGAGCAACGAGAACTTATCTGGCGAGCGTATCTCAAGTATCCTCGTGGCGCTAAAGTTCATTGGAGTATCGAGGCCAATAGGTCAACACCATCCGAATCTAATGGGACTGTTGGTGCCTCAATGTCAGAATTTGCTAGTGAACGGAACTCCACGCCAAGGAAAGATGGCTGTGCGTTGCTTGCACATAAACATGAAAGAGTCTGCGAGGAACCATACTTTCGCGAAAGTGGTGGAGTCTCTACGTACCAACCTTGATCCCTCAAATAGTGCTTACTGCACAGCGATTGTATCGCTTGGACATATCGCTTTACTGATGCCAGAGGAATTTAAGTATGACATGAAGGCCATCATCTCACAGAAGATTGTAAAGGAGCTCCTAGTAAACCCTAAACGGACTTATGACGACCATTTGAAAAACTCGGAGGATTGGTGCCCTGAAGAAGAGCTCCCAGAGATAACCAGATGCATGGTGCACGGTATGAAAGCCACAGTACGTTGGCTGATGGGCCTAAGAACGGACTTGAAGTCGGCTGCAAAAACATTTAAAATGTTAACCGCTTTCGTGGAAACCGGAGGGACTTTTATTAACGCGGAAGTGCCATTCAGCAACGCGGAGAAAGCTTGGTTACGTCTCGCCGCTGGAAGTTGTATGCTGAAGATATGCGAGCAGAAAGGAGTTGGTGACCAGTTCACTGCTGTTCAGTTCTGTTCCCTTGCAAAGCTGATGAACGATGAAATTGAAGAGGTGAGGTCTCGCTTTGTGGCGAAACTGCACAAGGGCCTGAGTCGAGGGATTCCGCACAAATGTTTACCCCTGGACTTCATGGGATTCTATTCCTTGATTGGATACGAGACTAACAGGACTCTCCGTAATACAGCCAGGGGCTTCATGGTGCAGGATGTGAATAGGCGAAGGGAGTACATCAAGTCTTTGATCATGAACGCAGCAGAGAAGGCAGCTGACCAATTACCTCACATCATGCCGGATTACATGCTGGTGTTCGCCGTGCCTGTGCTTACCCACAATCCCAGATTCACCTCACATGTTGATGGAGAGCAGTTAACTTCCATCCGGGAATGCTTATGGTTCATCCTGGAGCCACTCATCCTCAAGAATGACTCCTACTCTTTTGGATTCTACAAGGCGCTCATCGAGCGGATGAAGAACCACAGGAACGCTCTCGAGCCCGACAACGAAGAGGCCAACTCCAGAATGTATTCCATTTGTGATATCGCCCTAGGCCTGATTCTTCAGCGCTCTTCTAGCTTCGAGATGAAGGAGAACCCCTCTGAGCCCAGGATTCCACCAATGTATTTTAAGCGACATGAAGACCCCTATTGGGTTAATCAAAGGGTATATCTCCCTGCAGAGATGCAATACTCTGCCCCGAAAAAAGCAGGAGTAACAGTCAATATAGAGTCTACTAGTAGTGGAGGGTCAAATAATGCTGGTCCGTCAAATGCCTCGACTCCCAAAAAGTCGAGCAGGAAAGGTAAAAAAGATAGTTTGCAAGTTGTTGATGAACATGGTAACATTTCCATTGACGCGCAACCTACTGATGCAAAGCTCACCAGGCTAGAAATCCCTGGGATTCATAAGGGCAGTGAGAGTGGGGATGAAGGGGAGGGGAATAATGGTGATGAGGTAAATCAAGCGGTGAACTCCTCTTCCTCCTCCAACACTCCCAATACTACTGTTGCTGCAGCAGCTAATTCTTCCCAAACTAGAGGTTTAAGGTCAGCACCTCCCAATACTAGCGTAAATAATAATAATAACCCTTCTCGTTCCACCAAACCCAGCAGCAGCAGCACCAGTAGTAATCCTAGTAACCTCAATTCTTCCACGGCGAAGAAAGGCTTAAGTGATACAACTAAGGCAAATAGTAGTATTAATTCTAGCGCGAGTGCTAGTAACGCGAACAATAAAAGTAGTAGCAGCGGCGACGCCGCAGAAGCTGCTGAATCCATCGGAACCGGACAAGTCCTTGTAGCGAATGATATAGATGCTCCAGTTATTAACTCTGTTCAATCTCATTCTTCCTCTCAAGGTAAATCGACGAGAAAGCAGGCAGTTGCGCAAGAGGAAGAATCGATTGATGAAGAATCTGAGGAGGAGGAAGAGGACGAGACTGACCCCGATGAGACTATTGAAGCTATACAAAAGGAAGTGACGAAAGTGATTCAAGGGAAAAGAAAGTCAAAAAATAAGGCTGAGAATGGCGTCCTCTCTCATAAGAACAAACCAGAGGCGAACCGTCCACCCCCTAGGGGTTCCAGGTATATGAACAATAAATTCCTACTTAAACTGTGTATTATTTTAGCTTGGAGGAAATGAAGTTTACTTAATGCTCTTCATTATCTCTGAAATGTTTAGAAAACGCCCTGCAAAGGAAAGTGAAGACGAAGCATCGGAAGCAGCAGGTAGCTCTGAAGGAAAGTTACCCTCGCCTTCTAAAGACGCTGATGGCATCTCAACAAGAAAGTCAGCAAGGTTAGCAACAAAAAAATAAATAGGAATTCAACGCTTCGTTCGTTTTACTTACCGGATAAGAGTTTTTTTTAAGATAATAATTATTATTGCAAGAATGAGTTTTGCAGAATTTCTCATAGGTCAACCTCAACTTGTCTTATGCAACAAGCAGAGGAGCTGAGCTATTATATAAATTTGATGTTTCAGGCGAAAGTATATTTTTTCAATTATGCTATACTATATGCCCCGCTTATGCTTTCGTATTATATGTGTAATTAAACTTTTAGTTTACACTCGTACAGGGTGAATGAACTTACAATTAGATTTACCTGTGTTGTATCTGCATGCTATTTTTCGCTTGGGCTTGTGCTTCATTAAACCCAGTGTCCTAGTGTAAACGTTAGTGTAGTGCTTGTGTTCCCGGAGGAAGACTAGAATGAATTTTTAGGTTGGAAAAGTATAGACTCAAGTGGAAGCCTTAATTAGCTTATAAACACTTTAACGGCAAGCTAACTATGGTTTGTGTGACCAATGCATGCTTTTCTCCTTACCTGCGGGTCTGCCTTCTGCGTAGAGAATGCTTTAGCCCATTCAGTTGTCCACTATTAGCTCAGGTGAGTCCTACTAGCCATTCCAGTCGCCTAGCCCTCAGAAAGAATTCGTATAAACAACTGGTGAAAAAAATCCAAAGGTGCGCCTGAGCTAATTCGACCGACTAGAGGCAACAATGGACTGCTGTATGGCTGTATGCTAACTTGCTTTCTGTAACTTGCTTCTTTAGATGGCTAATCAAAACTTATGTCGGAAAGAAGAAAAGTATCTCTGTGGATAATGTATCCGGAGAAGAAGTGACTTTTTCGATGCCTGCTGTCGAAAATACGAATGGATTTGATTTCGACTCGAACCCCGAGGCATTTTGGCTGGAAAGTCCGACAAAGGGTCCTCGGCAGTATGCCAGCGGAGAGGATGAGCCATGGTTCGAGGAGTTCATCTCGTCTTTTTACCGCAAACCAAGGAAGTTGCCCACTGGAGGAGAATCTCCTCCACTCTCGTTAACTCCGACAAGGGGTAATATAAACTGTCCATGGTTTTACCGAGACGGGCGACGAGTTCCTCTGAGGATTAAAAACTACTGGATGGACCGTGGATTTGAGTGGGATAGGAGGGCCTCTTACCCGTAGGGTTACAAACCCCGCACCAAAGCATTCAAACCCAATTACACATGGTAAGTACCGTTCATATACATTTTGATAGGAAACCCAATACTTCCTAGGTATGTGCAAGAATAGCAGGTTATTGTACTTATTATTGTACGTACTTGAAAAAATTAAATCTCACTCTTCTCAAGGTAAGAGTTTAAATGGAGGAATCAAAGTTCCCCATTGCCGATCACCTCCAGAACTAACCCAATCCATTCCGATTTTTCCTTTTATAGTTCTTGGAGCCTTTAGATTCGCTATGAATATTAAGAAAATATTAATACGTCACTATTGCTTTCGTTTCAGATATTGCTTTGTTCAAATTTGGTAGTTTAACTTGCACAGCCCTTTCAAAACATTTGGAGAAAGCTTTTAAATTTCTTTAGCCACCTTGCTCTTTTGCTTTTATCAACAACAATTTTGCTTCTCAATGTCTTACTGAAATATCGAAATTGTAATCTATTTTTTGGTCATATAGGGAAGCTAATAACGATTAGCTCAACAATATCAAGATAGGGAGGTTAGAAATTTAAGTGAGCGAAAATCTGCGAAAGAGTGCAACGATGAGTTATACAGAATTTTAATACCGGCTTTTCCCCCTCAATTTGTGAAGAAGAAGTAATTTTAAGGCTTTAGAAAAACCTGCTTTAGGGGAACGAAAGAAGTAAAAAATTAACTGGAATTAGTATATATATCCATGAAATAAAAAAAAAATCATTAATTAAGTTAAAAGAATTGTTTTTTTTAACTACTATTGTTACTTTAGCACTTAAGTCGTTTTACACTGCTGTAACTAAGCTAAGTACCGTAATTCATACACCAGTACAAGTGCAACCACTCCAAAAGCTCTATGGAGTGTAACGGTAGGCTTTTACATGATCAATGTATTTAATTATCAAGAAGTTTGAGTATGTTACAGAAAACCGTCATTTTTTTTATTATGTACTTTGTAAATAGTGGTGTATACTTGTACAATGTATTACAATTTTACAAGATAGTCTGTAGTTTGAGTACTTGTGTTGTGTAAGGATAGATACAAATTTCTGTTTGTAAAGTTGTCAGTTCAAAGGATAAGGTTGAACTGGTGTTGAAAGCGAATTTTATGTATGTGGAAATGTATGGGTGGATTGGAACTACGCTAAGTTTGAAATCATTCAAGTTTTGAGAGTTCGCGGCGTGATTGTAAAATGATTATGTATTGATGGGATAGGTCACCTAAAGATGTCACGGTGGAATATATACGTTGTTAGTGAGAGTCTGGTTGTAGGTTTCTACACCTGATTAAAATGTTATGGTTGGAAGGGAAATTAGAACAAATTTAATATTTTCTAAATGTATATATATGTTAGATTAGATTAAGTCTTTTCGTATGTATATATGTCACTAGTTCCTTGAGCGTCTTTAAGAAATCCATCTGTTTTTGGTGAAATGATGCAGGAAGAAGATTTTGTAACGAGTGAAATATGCAGGGAGGATCATACACTGGTTTTAAGATGTGACATTAATTCTCTAAAAAGATTTTTAATAAGTTGAGTACATGAATAAAATGTTACGGAAAGAGGATGTAAATGGTTGTCTTATGCTGTTGACTCTACGTAAGTTTTTTAAGACCAGAACAAAACATTTTAATGAATTTACTGTCTTTTTAAAGCATTGCAAATATCGGTGAGTGAGGTGGAGTATTTGTAGGTAACGTGAAGGTAAGTAAATGGAAGATAAGTTTTAAGTGCTAATTTAATCATTTAGATAATGAGTAAATAATTTAGTGTAAGAATGCTAAAAAAGAATTTGTTTCTGGAATGGTCAAAAAGCATCGCAAGTACGCCCAAGCTTTCTGAAACAGATTGTGAGTAAAGCAGAAAACTTGGAGGTCATTGCGATGTTTCTGTGGCTTGATCAGATTGAAAATTCTTAGCATTAGTGTACGGCGTAAATTATACAAAAGTTTACTTTTAGTTTTTTAGCTTTTAGAGAAAAAAACTACTTTCTTTTTTGATTTTGATGCATTTGGTAAAAAGAAATAAAAGAAACTGATAAAAAATTTAAAATTTATGAGGGGGTTTTAATATATTGAATATAAGTTTTCATATTCATTCATTCATGTTCATAACTCATACAAATTTTTACGAAAATTATTGTTGTGCGTTTAATTAAGTTTTAAGTAACTATTGACGAGTTGAATTCATGGCTTGAGTACCAAAGTCCAAACCCATCTGGAGCGAATTTGATCAAGAGGTGGAAGATTTATGACAACACCTTGCCCACCTTGGCTCCAAGTTAGTGCTAGGTCTGATCCGAGCATACGAACGTTAAGTCCTGTACTGGCGGTTACAGAAGCTAAGGTGATGGTGGAGCCTGGCCATTTTGTGATCATTGCATAGATGTTGTTCTTATCGGCACTCATAGTGTACCTGTTTGATACCAGAAACCGAACTTAATTATAAGTATAACTGGTGATTTGGATTAAATAAATGTAAATTAGCATGAAACGTACCATACTCCTGGTGTCAGCGTGTCATTTTGTACAGTGTATGGAATCGTGTTGTAAATCGCCTCCCCATTGATCTCCAGCCATTCTCCCATTTGAAGTAGTCTCTCCTCTTGAATTGGTGGGATAGTGCCTTCTCTCGTGGGTCCGACATTTACGAGGACGTTACCATTGCAAGATACGCTCTCTACGATGGTGGTCATAAGTTCCTCTGGGGTGAGGTGGTCTTCTATCCTGGCATTTCTCCTGTAGCCCCATGATTCCTTATCCAAGGTGAAACAATTCTCCCATTTGTGGGGTTGGAGTACTCCGGGGTTAAACCGATCAGCACAAGTGTAGTAACCACCATGCTTGCAAAGTGTTTCATGACCCCATCTATCATTCGTTACAACGGTATCCTTGACTGGACTTTCGTTATATAGCCAAGCGAGGAATTCCTTAGATTGCCAGTATGAATCAGGAGCCTCCCATTCTCCATCGGACCAGACGATTTCAGGCTTGTACATGTTAACTATCTCGTGCAGTTCTGGGAGCGTCTTGAACCTCACGAATTCATCAGTGGTTAAGTTATTCTTATTATCGTTTAACCATAACGGATTGAACCATTCATAGAGTGAGTGATACAGGCCAAATCGTAAGTCTGTATTGTCTCTAATGGCCTTTGCTAAATCTCCGAGGAGATCACGGTGAGCTCCCACATCCACAGCATTCCAACTGAAGGCTAAACGTGAGGGCCATAATGTGTAGCCTTCATGATGCTTTGAGGTTAATACGATATATCTACACCGACAAATATCAGTAACTGATAAGCAATGTCTGCATCTTTTTATGAATTGGAGCATTAAGAATAATACGAGTTTTTGCAGTATCACGAAGGAAGCTTACTTTGCCCCAGATTTCTCGAAGAGCTTCGCCCAATATACGGGGTCATAGAACTCGGCTGTAAACTGAGGCCCAAATTCTTGGTAGGTTGCACCTGGCTTAAAGTTCTGTTCCATGTATTTGGTTGTCTCATTATTCCCATCTGTAAATCAACATGAAAAAAGCTCCCAATGTCAATAACGTGTAATTTGCCCACAGTGACTTCGGAATAGACCATATATTAGTCTATAATTTACTATAATTCACATACTTTTCCATTGTTTCCAAAACCATTCACTAGCCACTCCAGGAACGCTGAATACACCCCAATGGATAAAGATTCCTACTTTACTTTGGTCATACCAGGTTGGCAACGGGCGAGCATCCAAGCTCTCCCAAGTAGGCTCATAAGGTGCCTTTCCATAACCCACCGAACGTTTCGCATAATTCTCAATGTCAACATTAGGATGTAAATCCACAGAATCTATTTCATTCAACTTAGCCTCTCTGGCAAGCTGGAATTGTTCGCGTTCTTCGTTGTTATAACTTTGAAAAGTACCGTGACCCTGTACCCCTATAAAAATTGCACAGGCTACTACCGTTAGAACCTGTAGTGACTGCATTGTCACTAGTTCAATAACCTTCCTCAGATGAATTGCCCAAAAAGTATATGAAACTTGAGGTAACTTCACTCGCTGGACTATAATAGAACTGTCATCGGTACAAACATTGCTCACGCTATTTATATGTTTACAAACTTGTCTCGATTCCAGCACAGCAACAACACACCACTTATGTAATAACAAATTTATTCCATAAACCATGGATGGTTAAGCGTAAGGATGTGCTTGACATAGCATGTTTTTTAGTGGATGCACTTACGTTCGTTCTTATTCGAGCGTTTATAAAAAGTGGAGAGTAAGCTAGTTTCCAAGTCACTTTATTTAATGACTAAGCCTGTCTTTTGTAATCCGATAACGTGACATAAGCTAGTAATCAAACCAAGCCTGTATGCGATCAAGAAACAAAGTATATTTTTTATGAATTCTTGCTTGATA
>JAANSQ010001763.1:0-13983 GCA_036850885.1 Lepidocyrtinus dapeste
AAAAGTTTTCTAGTTTCCACCGGGTATAGCTTGACGGAAAAAAGTTAGAATCGCTCAGATTGACCTCAAACGCTGTCATTCCCTTTTTCCCTAGTTCTCATGAAATAGTTCCAACTTCTAAGTTAAGCTGTCGAGAAATATAGTAGATACAGACATTAGACAGACTGACAGATCAAAAATCATTGCATAAACTCCTCGGCTTAGCTACAAAATAGTGAGAAGGTTCGTTTCTCGGTGTGTGTATTAAAACTTGAGAAGAAAAAATGTAGATGTTTGCCACAAACCGTATAAAACTTCTAGAGAAAGAATGTGCTGTGAGGTGAAGCAATGTTGATGTTGATCATGGCTGAATAACATAACTGTAGAGATTATTTTTGCCGGGTTTTAAACGTTTTGATGTAAAACTTTCTTGGTATTCTCTGCTATAATATATTCTAATAAAATAAAGGTATGTTAGTACTTTGCCCTCGACAATAATTCTCCTAAATTTTATGAAGCAAGGATATGTTTGCTTCAGCATTGTCTTTCTGGCGACTAGAAATTTTTTTATAAAGAGAAAGACAAAAATGGAGCTAAAATTATTTTTCCTATGAAATAACATTCATGTATGTATGTAATTGTTTCAAACCAATGTCATTACATCACATCATATTTAATTAGGCACTGAGTGGTGACACGAGCCAATCTTATAAGTTATAACTTGCCTCCCGGATTGAAATGAGCGTACAAACGGGAAGATGGTAAGAGTGAGAAATTCCTTCCATGAGTATTTTCATATTTATTTACTCGTTTATTTTTACGTCGGTACGGCAGGGCTGTGGTACAAAATGGCACACATATTTCCTTTTAAATGACATGTCGGAATGCATCTACATTTCCATACATGATCATCAAAGCTCCATCGCCTTCATTTGAGGTATGTGTGTACGAAACCAACAAAAATGCATGGCTACAGCAGCAGTAGCACACACCACCAACATATTGAGATACGCTTAGGTATGCGAACATTTTTTTCGCCCTGATCGAATCGAAAACTTTGCTCTTGTGTCTGGCTCATCACTAGAGAATTTCGTTTAGATTAAATGAAAAATATGAGGTTGCAGTTGTAAAATATGTGTATAGATTGGTCATACCCATATAATAAATCCGTTTTTTATGTAGTTTTCTCTGGAATTAGAATTCGTCAAGATTTTAAAGTTTACAAAGCCATGGTCGAAAACCATTATTGCTGTAATAAATAAGTTTTGCATGAAAATATGCCAAAAAGCCACCAGTTGCTTCCATCGTCATTGTACAAACTGGACATGTACGAAAAAGTGTAAGTATGATGTAACATTACTCTAACAATTTTCCTTTCCGGTTTCAGGTACTCCCCATCGTTTTGAAAGGAAAACGTCTAAAGACCATTTCGCCTGGTCACAACCTTTCAGGCTTTCTTCAGAGAAGCTTTTCCAATATCATTATTCTCTGGTGATAGAAATTAGAAGCCATATAGGGATTCCTTCATTTGGTTCCCACTCCCCACCGAAATTTGACTAGAGAAGGTATACCCGTTTGTACCTACAATAAATGCTGCAACCTCTGAGTGCTGCATAGTTGCCTATTTGACTACATACCGTAATAATAATGATACTTTCAGGTTCTGCATAGTAATATCAAGTAAACCTAGCATTCTTTTTCGATAAGGCTGTAATCCAGGAGGTAGAAGGTATTAAATGAGATAATATAGCTTATTTGCTTCATACCCGTTTTCAACTGGCAAAGGGAAGCAGTCTTTTCTACATTGTATTACACAAGTTTAGACTCCTCTTTCCTCCTAGCCTTTCATTTTACATTTTAATGGATTGAACACTCAACATTGTAATGCCAAAAGAAAGATTTTGGGTTTTTTACATTGTTAAGATAAGTGCAACATTTTTCAGCGATGTGAGCTCTTTCCCTACATATCCCATCTTACCATATGTGAATGGATTATAGACCATTGTACTCGTCAAAATCTATTACATCTACAAAGTAGAATTTTTTTAAGCTGTTTTTTTCATTACTCTGATGAGACTCTATATCCTAGTCCCTAGCAGCTTATATCGAGCTCGAAACAAAATCTTCAATCTAGTCAACTTTACTGTTTTTATTTTTTCACATCCTCCTCCTCCTCACACATCGCATTGCACTCAACTCATAATCATATCATCAAGAGTGGTACATAGTAGCAAGCATGATCGTCAATATCGTCATTATCCTCTGAAAAATAAGGAATATCTTGTTGCGTGTTCACAACTTCATGTGTACCTACATAACTTAAAGTTGGGAGTTGGGATGCATGTGTGATGTGAATTTTTTTTCATACATGTGCATCTACAGTTGTAAAGCAGGATCATGATGATGCTCATGACGATGATCATTTTCATGAAAAAAGTGGATAATGATGATGATGATGCTGATGGTATGTTGGAATGCAGTAACAGATTCATAATATTATATTTCCTATGTAGAGTGGGCATATACGCTTAGGTTATGTCTCTTTTTGTATAAATATATCAGTGTTTCTTGCGTAAAAAGGTGATGGCCACAAAAAATCTTAATTCCTCTCGTGTAATACCTAAGTACAATGTATAGGAGAACCGCTTGTTGTATTTGTATTCATGCTCTGCTTAGAGATGATCCTCTCATGAAAAAAAAATCTCGGCTGTTGTGGCTCCTTTCAAAAAAATTCTTAAAGAATGCATAACTATTTTTTTTACTTGTCTCTCTCTATTTCTCTGTGTCTTTTTCATCATCATTCTAGCTCTTGTTTGTATTTGAGGCGCTTGATGTTAGGCGCTCTGTAGTGTCTGTAGTGTGTGTTTTACATCAAAGTTATATATTAGGTATAATGAAACGATAAACAAAAAAGGATATTCTAATGTTGAAAATGTGATTGGGAAGTTGATGCTGATGAGGACCGAGTTAGTTAGAAAAGCAGGATCATCATCACCGCACCGCCACCACGAGCAAGCAAAAACCAGGCGGAGTGTTTAAGGAGAATCAAGACAGTAACAGTGGTTTGGTTACTGCTATTAAGTCAAAACGAAATTATAGGTATTTGAGTGAGCCCACAGACGAGTGTCTCAGGACGAGAACGGTACGACAATAGTAATCAGGAAGAGAGGAGAAACGTAACTACCTAAAACAATCTCTGTATGAAAATCCTCTTTGTGTCATTAAAAACTTTTACTCGGCGTTTTCTGCAAAACGAAAGTCGGGTTGTGTGAAAAAAAAGTGAATTTGTTTGCTAAAAAAGACATTTGGAGGGAGGCTCTGATAATGACTTAATTTCGGAGGTGTGTAGCACTTTCCAATTTGAAAAGTCGTAAAAAAGAGGATTCTGTCATGAAATGTGAGTGTGTGCCTTCCCCTCTAAGGAGATCTTTTTTTAAGTTGAATGGATATTTCGTAGACTCTTGCGAAATGGGAGGGACGCAATAAAATCTGAAGTTTGCCATCTTTTGCATACCCTCCGCCGAAAATATACTTTTTAAATAGTGAATGAGGACACTTGACAATTATCTTTCTCGTTGGTCTGTGCATTGTGGATTTAGGGCGGTGAAATTGCTTCAAGATTAACTTTGAGCAAACCAAGTAAATCTATAAAAAATGCGGTGTACTTTAAAAGAGCATTAATACACTTTTAATGTGACTCGCCGCTCTTTTTCCCGTCGCTGCTGCATTATTACATTCCTCAGCTTGGAATTCCATTTACATCATCATCATCCCCGCCGCCGTGTATCATCATCGTATCTTTAGAAGCAATAGTGAAACAGACTATGCACTGCCAGTGCCAGCGATACTGAATGATGAGTCTTTTAAGCCTTAAACCACATATTACAAAGTAACAAGTAAGATCATTTTATAAGAAGAAAAAGAATGCATGTGTTGCTTTGTATGCCATACCACCAACACCATCAGCAGCAGTATCAAATCAACATCAACAACACCACTCCTTGCTCCCAAAAGAAGACACCAGCAGCCTAAGGAGCATCATCGAAACCTTAACGCTGTATATTTTTATAGAAAAATATGTAATATTCTGCTCTCCGTCTTCAACATTTAGTAAAACCTGAGCAGTGGGAGAAAAAAGCTGTGAAGTTTGAGTCGCTCAACTCGCAGGACTCAGACCGAGAAAAAAAATCAAAAGAAGATGCATTTTTAAAGCTGGCACTCTAAGCTTAAACTTGCTTTAACCCTTACAACACGGAACAAAACAGAAGATGTATGCACTGCTGCAACGAGAAGTGTATCAGATGAGATTGAATAGATTTTTGAAGAAGTTTCGCTAGGAAGAAATATGCTGGTTACATTCACATCGAGGAAATACTGTACAAAATGTTGTCATTACTTTGATATATCCACAACTTAATATTTTTTTCCCTAGCTTGTGGATCATATATTCCTCCAAATAAACTTCATTTCCCCTAAAGAACCATAATTATTTCGTTTTCATGGAAGATTCTCTTTGGGAGTCATGGAAAAGGAAGGAAACTTTTTAGATCGCCTGTGTCAAATTTCTTACTTGGGAGTGAAGAGTATATGGGACGTCTACACTTCATCTTGGCGAGTATGTAATAAGAATGACTTTTGTAACTTTGCATGATAATCCTAATCGTCATCCTCTCTCCACTTGTGGGATATAAAGGCAAGAATTACTACATTTGATTCTATGAAGTAAACTTGTGTGGACACTAGTTCTAGTTCTAAGCTCATGCGAAAAAAAACTACTGCTACTTTTCATACGACTGGTTTCCTTCTCCCTTAATAAAGTTAAAACGTCTTGATAGGAATTGCGGAGCTATAACACTACGCCAGTTTAGCTCATCTCAAACATACACTTTAGAAAAAATCTGAGGGAAAAATAGTCCGCAGATATTATTTATGTCTCGCGATGAATACTTTGATTTCGTGTGAGTGATGACTATCGTGTTTTTTTTGTGGAGCAAAGCATAGCTTAAATGGTAAACTTTAATTAATCTTGAGAAGCGTAATGGACGTGCTGTGAAGTGCCCATACTTGACGCTTTCTTTATTTTGTGAACTGATTATTTTCAATATCATGAGAGTTGAATCGGACAAGTGGAAATGTGCGAGTGTTGGTAATGAGGAGACTTCAGCCTTACAATGTGATTATCATCTGTTGAACAAAGGAGTGGAAAGGCACGTTCCAGGGAATGAGGAAGGCATCATGGAATTCCCGGAGCATGGAAATGAAAAGGATGTTGTGATGAGGTACTACGCCTCAGCAGTAAGCACTATCATAACTCGATAACTCCATAGAGCCTCACTACAAACGAGAGGGAAGAGAGTAACAATGGCGTTGGAATGCAATTTAAGATTTTGCCCTTCTTAAAATGTCCATGAATGAGTGTGAAATCTCTAATTCCGTTCTTATCATATCGTCATCATAATCAGAGTATCTATGAGTGGAACTCCAAACTCTAGATAATAGAAAAGGTGGAGTTGAGGAAGAGAGCTCGAGTTATTATGACAAGAGGAGAATTCACAATTTGATATCCTCGTCATCGTAATCATAACCGTTATCGTCATCAGCAACTACAACCTCATCAACATCGTCATTACATCTATTATTATTGTTATCGTTTTTTCTCTGCTACTGTCATTGTTCACAGATTTTTGGTCAGTTTGACTTGACATGGGTATGAGTAAAGTGATGCTTGTAGAAAGGGAAACAATTGACTTGATCACATGGACTCATTAACACTTAAGGGAATATTTCTTTGTATTGTGCTCCTTAGGTAGTGATAGTTCTGTAAGTTTTGGTAGTCAAGAAGGCTCATTCATTCATCGTCAACGTTGATGGCGAGGACGACGTATATCAAAAGCGAGATAATTGCTGGTTAACAGTGACGATAAAAAAGAGAAGCAATGATAAAAGAAAATTTAGAGAAGGAGGTCGTCTGAATGTCAGATAAAAAGAAAGGACGTTTTCAATACTGTTCCAAGTGTAGCCACAAACCTACTTGAAATGTTGACTGATCATGATACGTAAGCAGAAAACTATTTAATTGCTTTGATCAAAGTGAGATCGCTCCTACACTTTCTCTTGAGACCCGAATATATGTTAGTCAAGAATAAAGCAAGTACCTTTTAACCAATTAAAGTACATTTTTCCGCCGTAATTGTTTCTAAAACAAGAGGGAAAAAGTGCAACGCGACAAACTGGGCGAGTTTTAAGGCGAGAACCAGGAAAGATTACGTAAGCATAAAAATATCTCTACTATCACCCAGCCTGGATAAAGATACGAAGCTGAAACGAAAGAAGAAACAGCCAAAGTCGTAGACACTCTTGTTGCCCCGCAGAAAAGAATTAAAACGAGAGAGTCAAGGAAATCTACTGGAAAAGGAAAGAAAGGAAAGCACTTTAATCCAGTTCATTCCTTAAAGAGATTTTTTTTTCTTGTGTGGGCTCATCGAGTTCCTTTATACTCTTGTTTGTTGAGGGAAAGAGAGTGCACTTTATTGAAGAAGCATAGGCTATGGTGACCCTTTATACAAAAGGAGAATGCTTTAGGAAAAGAACATGTCCACTTGTAAAACTTTATACGTTGAAGCACTACTTTCCCTAGATTTTTTGGTACATGTTGGTCTTAAAGTATTTACTAGACAAGGTATTTAAGTGAATCTAAATCGTGATCTGTGTGTGAACATGTATGCAGTTCCATAAAGACCAAAGTGTTGAGTGTTCCGGGAGAAAGTGGAAAATGGAAAGTTGTCTATAGTATACCATCCCTTTAAAGTTGAATAAGCTGTAGGATAACGTATTTTTTTGGGAGTTTTGCAATCATATCGAGATCTTATTATGTCGACGGTCTCATTATTATTACGCTACGTTTGATCACGAGCAATATTAGTGTAGAGGCTTTCAAGAAACGGAATCATGCCGAAGAGACGTGTCAATGGGGAAATCCCACTTCCGGCGGGATGGGATATGGCCCAGGATTACGACGGAAAATTTTACTTCATTGATCATAATAGCAAACAAACTAGTTGGATTGATCCAAGAGACAGGTAAGAACCCCGGAATATTTTTTATCCTCCATAATACAGTTATTCACCAGCATTCCCTCCTGTTTTCAATTGTAAATTGCAATCACGTGTTGCACTTACTTATATACTCCAATCGTAAGTACACTCAAACTTTAGTAGTTAAGAAGCGTAGTAAAATGATAAACCTTGCAGAGTAGGGATGACGCGTAAACCATCATCTTAATAGCCATTTGACCTTCAAGTTCAAAATATATGTCTGTTATCATCATTGCATCATACCCCATTTCCATCTTTTTGCATTGCTTATCTTTCTGAATCATACGTAAATGTAAAATGAATATTTACTTTTAATGTACATCCAACTTATAAACTTTTTTTATGTCGGAGAACAAGAACAGTAGTAATCATTATTCTTAATGGACATTCTTACGTAGAAAATATGCTCTCCTTGAACATTATCACATACTTCGTTCCCAAATTAATACCCATTATCTTGCATATTACAAAAACTAGTAAAAAATTCTGACGACAATCTATTCCTTTTTTTAGGAATGGGTTTAGTCAAAGGAAAAGAATTTCTATTGATAAATATTTTGCGTTTTGGAAAATATACATGTATAAAAGGGAGAAGTGATTATTTGCCCCAATGCCACTACTTATACGTTTTTGTTTTATTGCAGGCTTTATGTGCCTTTACTCTCTGATCTAAGTACGTAATTACGAGTACTTTTTTAATAACTTTTGTGTAACTATCATCATCATTACCGCACATTCCGCACTTCATTTCTTTTGCATCACTAAAAGTTACGAGCACATTATGAGCAGCCTATTTTTTCTCAGAATTTTTTTTCCTTCGAAGTGTTTCATCTGAAGAAAGAAGCAGCTCATTATTTTAAGCATGATTTTCCTTCAAAGTGCAAAATGAAAATGATGGGGGGCACAGTAGTAAAAAAATTTGAGCATTTTTGTTTTTTGCTTAAAAAGGTCAGCGTTTTTAACCTGTCTAGTCATAAAAAGGAATAGGAGGTAAAATGAGGGAAATTTTCGCACATTTAGAGAACAACGGTAGGTAATAACTTTAGAAAATATTAACATGTGAAGAAGCATAGGTGGAAGTAGAGTAAGCTGACACTTGAACAATTCCTTAGAGACCATAACATAAAAAAATGTAGCATAGTGTTACTAAATCCAGGCTAATTCTATGTTTAGTTTGCAAAGAATAAATAAAAAAGATGATCGACGGCTCTTTCACATTAGCTTTTGTCCTGGATTTGTACAAAAGAAAGGGAAAATTTAATGTTACGTAAGTCTAATGCTAAAGAGTACACAAATGCGGCTTGTAAGTAGTAAGAAAACTAAAAAATAGATTATTAAGCGAGTTTCTTCTCGTACCTAAAACGAGTTGAAATTCCATTTATATTTGGTGCTCGTGTCATGTCATGCAATTTTGATAATTGAAAAATATAATTGAAAAGTAAAGCTTAATGTACAATCTAAGCATCACGTACAATCGGTTTTTATAAGAAGACAATGCAACAGGTCTGTAAAAAAAATGGAGAGAAGACAATGTGCATGGATTATTATGATGCCATGCGTGCCACGGAAACAAACCTAGGGAACGTATTAGCATTCCCTGGTGTCGTGAGGAAAGGGAAATGAATGGCTGCAGAAGTTCCCTCTTATTCTGCCACGTTGTATTTCCTCCTTCAGCAGAGGAAAAAATTTGTGTATTGTATTACGCTGAAAAATATTGTAGCTGCTTTGAATGTTGTTTTGAAGTGCAATGCACCGGATTTGCTTCTATTTTTATGGGGACTCATCTCCTTCCTTTTTGACTTACAAGAGGAATGCATCGGCACTAAGGCCATGATTCACGATTTGTATTACGTAACGGGTCAAGAAAAGAAGGAAAAAGTAGGGTTACATGGGAATTTTTCTGAGAGATAATGAATGCTTATATGATAACCGAGATACTATGACTCCTTCACATTCAGGGAAAGTAACGGGAGGGAGGGTTTCAGACTGGGACGTAAATCTTATGATTAGTGTAATTGTTTTAGAAACGAAGATTCAAGAATTGCTTACATTGTTCTCGTGCCGATTATACGTTTTTTTGCATAACATGTTTAGCGTTTCCATGTCTGGAGGTACCCTACTGAAATAAAAATTAAAGTTTAGTGTTTCATGGGTGGTGTGTCCGTTTACTAAAATCTTGAAAAAGTGAGATCATCTTGAAATAGTGAAATAAAACAGGGGTAATTATGTATCTGCACTTTTGCAAAAAAAGGGGCAATAAACGTATACATTCGTACATAAATGCATTTCGTCCGACAAAGATGAGTGTACGTAGTCAAAAACAAGGTAAAGTGGAGAGCTTAGGCTGTAATAAAAGTCATCTTTTGAAGAAAATGGGATGATTTACTACAAGAAAAAACAAAACGGCAAAGATATGAAGACCGACACAGTAAATTGCGTGGATTCTAAATGAAAGATGAATTTTTTGCTCTCCCTAATTTTCGAAATGCAATAAATATGGAACGTACAGTAAACTGCAAGTGACTGTTAGACTGCACATACATGGAAAGCGGTTAAAGTGGTACTAGGCTCCACTTGCAATGTACCGTAATCATACATTCATCTAGACAGAAGTGAGACGAAAAAAAGTAATTTACAAGTGTGCTTCTGTCTTGTGAATGATAACTATGTATTACTTGGCAATAAAATATTATTTTAGGACTTTTCATTTTTTGCACGAAGTCGAAATCAAGCCATAGATAGTTTCTAAAGGGAGTAACATGATATTTGGGGATGTGAAGCTTGTTATTTTCGAATAATTTTGAATGGGGTTTCAAACAACGATATTTCTTACATATTATCAGGCGGAACGAAGCGGAAAAGAAATTAAAAAGAATCGCCACGAAGGAAAAAAAACTGTCGAAATACATAGACAAAGACATGGTTTACTCAAGTGCTAAGGAGTAATAAAAAATATGGTTAATAATAAAATGTTCATATACATAGAGAAAAGAAGAGACTTCTTCACACCTTTCTTCTGTCGTGTCTAAGCCTACTCATGTCCATGCTAATATGACATTAGTTTCATTTTAATAGCGAAAAGCTGAAAAAAATCCATGTAAAAAAATTTACGAGTGAAACTTTTTTCTAACGCTCATCCCCATCTTCATCTCAAAGTTTTAGACTGGTCGTAAAATAAAGCTGGGAAAAAGGAAGGAAGGGGATCATGAGCTACATTTGAAGATTTTAAAGCGGACATTTGAGTCTATGACTTTGAAATGGTGACATGACGGCTTGATTCAGCCCCTATGGCAATTCTTTCGCTATTTGGTACAGGATAGTAAAAAGAATTGAGTTCTCGGTTCTTTGCCCTTTACGTTTTTATGAATCATTATGCGAATTTTAGAAAGTTCACTACATCAAATTCATGCATACCAGATTAGTTATGTGAATGTATGCAAAAAAGCAAAAAAAAAAAAAAACATTCCAGAAGGTTTTTTTTTTCTGCGGTTTCATGATCTGTAAAAATGAACTGTAATGCAATTCCCCAAACGTAAGCAAAAGGAAATGGGCAACGGGCTTGACGTTCATGTGTAAACGTTCTTTTAGGCTGGCAGAGATGCGATTGGAATACTTTCGAACAGACTTTATTTGGGCTTATGTGATATGGAATTTGCTTTTGAGTCATTTCAAGTAGGTGGTTCGTTAGTAATGCTTTTAGGTAGTGCTTTCTATGTTGTTCTGCGAGTGTGTGATGCTTTGTCATGATTTTTTTTTGGTAAGAGTAGTAATAATTATCGCTCTATGTTTGCAAAAGACACGGGAGGTTCCATCATTTGAAAGGCATGCATCTCTCTATTCATCCCTTTGGACTTTTGGTCTATAAGATTAGTCATTTCTATGCAAAAGAATTGAACTGAAAGGACAGGAAACCAGTGAAAAATCCTTTCACGCATACTAACAACAGCTGCTGCATGGTTTTACTTGATGACGAGTTAATTTCCATTCGTTTCTTTTGGAATGCCAGGGACACCACCACTCCTGAAAAACTAAAGCTAAATTTTAAGTTGTACAATAAACAATATGCCAGTTTCAGCTGGATTCACTTTGCTCATCCAATACCCTTTAGGTGACTCATTTGACTTGAGTGAGGATGTTAAAAGATGCCGATATTCAAACATCCTAAAACCGTGTCATTTACTTAATGTTGTTATCGCCAATTACTGGCATTGGCTAAAATATCTAAACTTCATTTTGATGTTTTCTTTCAGGTTAACTAAACCGGCGACGTTTGCTGACTGTGTTGGTAACGAGTTGCCAGTGGGATGGGAGGAAGCTTACGATCCTTTGATTGGTGTATACTACATCGATCATATAAACCGTAAGTTGGTCTTGGAGGCTAAAAAATATGCTCAAATTACCTAATTTTGTCTTATTTAATTCTGAAAAACAGACAGTGTGGCTCTTCGAATCTTCCATATAAATAAATGATTTGGTTGACATACCTCTAACTTATTACATAGCTTATTTTGCCTACTTTTTTGCATGCGAAAATAGAGGGTGGTACGATTTTAGGAAAATCCGCGATGATAAAAGAGGAAGACACTAGTGGGCAATTTTTTATGTACCTTTATTCCCCACAATTCAATTCCCTACTGCCCCGTTTTCATCCTAGGAGAGAAAATATTCGCGTAATCTTACGCCATGGCAGTTTGCCGACAAAACCTTGTGAAGAATTAAGTTGTTTGGAGCGTAAAAAAGATCGGCATTGACTGTGGTTTCAAAATCTACACCAAGATATTATATTTTTCTTGTGGATAAGCACAATACACTTGTGTTGCTCTCTCTCTCCCTCCATATAATTGCGCTAATGTATTTCTCTTTCTGAGAAAAGAGACCAGAAGGAATGGCATTTCATTTCATGATGACATGGAATCTTAGACAGCGTGGCGTTTTACCTTCGACTTTGCCAAAATATAAAAAAAATAGTGAGACTGTAGAGCACTGCCTCTTTAAAATGCATGCACACAAGTGTTTTTTAACTTAGCATGCTTTTCACAAAGCTTAGGAGGACAAAATAAAAATGCAAACTAGATGTAAAATGTTAGGAAATAAAATACAGCAGAAAGAGAGAGAGAAAAAAAAATGTTGAGCAGTTGTTTTTTTACTTGGGAACAAGAAAATGAAATTATATTATATGAACACATTTAATAAATGTGTGGTATCATATGGCCAAAAATAGTTAAGCCGGCTGGGAGAAATAAGGGATAAAACCTTTTCGCCCTGTAAGACTTTGAAAATAAATACTTTTATTTCGTCCGAGTGAATAATAGATAAGGTTAGGACGTTAGGAGGAAACATATGTTACCTATAATAATAAAAAATGTAGTTTTAAAAAGTGCAAAGGAAGCGGGTGAACCAACTTGGAAAATTTCTTTTGCATGGAATGTCTCCTTGTTGAATATTTGTGGGAATGAAACGCAATTACTTTTATTTCTGGGGGGAAAGTATTTTCAAGCCTTTTTAAGGTAAAACAAGAAGATTTGCAAAGAAAGATTTAATTTGGGTCAATGAACATCGTGGCAATCCCCGTTCCTTAAAAATATTGGGATTCGGCTTAACTGATGCATGAACTTTTACCATGTGATTGTAGATCGTTCTTCCGGAAACGGAACAGATGTGGATGGAAGCGATACTACTTATATTATAGGTGGTGGGGCATAAATGTGTTTTCGTTTCAAGCCATATAGTAAAGTATAGATTTGCTTTTTGGGAGAGTTGGAAACAGATATAACTTTTATGGAGGGGGAGAGAGAAAGGTAAAACTTGTTTGCTTAATTGAAGGATGAGTATGATGAGTTGATCTGATCTAGACCGACTTCTCCACTTTGTGTTGTCAAAAAAATTGTTTTGCTTTTTCCAAAGTAGCAAACTCTGTTTTTTGGAGGTATGCATTCCCCATTTCTCATTGTCAGATTAGGTTTGGTTCTTTTGTGGAATTGAGGGAGAAGGCGAGAATTATGTTGGGGGCTTTGCGAAAGGAAACACTAATTTATTTTAGGTTTTCTCCACAACTTTAATTTTGATTCTTGACAAGTGCTGCACTGTTTAGGGGGTTTTAGAAGAGGGACTGCAAAGACGAGATTAAATAATGTAATATAATTTTTTTTTGCTTTAGAACGAACTCAGTTGGAGGATCCACATTTAAGTTGGCGAGCGTATCAAGAGGCTATGCTAAGGGATTACCTTGCCACCGCATCGGAGGAATTACAGGTGAAATAAAAGCAGTCAATCTTTATTTATAGCTTTAATTCTTTTCTGAGTATTTGAAACTAAACGGAAGTTGGCATGAATCGCCTGGCCTGAGTTAGAAAATGTAGGTTCAATTAAGAGATTTGTATCATGATCATGAAGAGTTTCCTTTTCTTCAACTCATTTCAAAATGAAAGTTGGGAAGGGAAGTGAAAGGTGTATATTTGATACAAATTTCATTTGACTTGGACAGGCAAAGCGTGAAACATTGGATGTGAAATCGCGAAGATTGGGGATTGCAGAAGATGAGTATCAGCTTCTAAACCAAGCTCTTTCAGGGATGCAGCCTACATCATCAACCTCGTCCCGTAAGTCAAGATAGGTCTCTTTTCGTTTTACACAGTTTTTCCCTATCACCCAAATTGAGACATACATTTTCAGGTATTATAGCACCAGGAAAAACATTTGACGTGATGTAGAATTTCGAAGATTTCAAACTGAAATGTCGAAAGCGTGATTCCCAAAATGCATTTATAGTATTTATACCTAACCTTTCCTATTTTTGAAGGAAAGTTGTCTCTTGGTGTTTAGGTTGTTGGTTTACAATTTGGAAAAGTGAAAGCTGCAATAGTGTCTCACAAAATTACACGTTCAGGCTAAGGTGTCTTAGTTGTAGGGG
>JAANSQ010001764.1:0-13981 GCA_036850885.1 Lepidocyrtinus dapeste
AAGGTGTCGTATAGAATAAGCTGTTTGCTAAGAAACTATACGGAACTGGTAGAAATTATTTGCATTTTCCAGCTATGATTCAGTTCCCCGTTTTCATGAAAACTAGAAGATATTTAGTTTAGAATTGTTTTCGTGATTTTCCTGTCTCCATATAATCTGGTTGGAAATAACAATTAGGAGTTATCCAGTACATGGAGATGGGATGGGAGTGTCAAGGAAATATGTGAATCGAGTGTATATCAATGGAACGTGGACTCCCTAAAGGGTGAACAATGGATTTATCTTGCAAGGATGGAACCAATTGTGAAACATATACGCACAACGGAAGACAAAGATATTAGTTGGATTATCTGGGTGGAATGTAAATAGATGGTGTTTTATCACCCACCACGATGTGCTCTGTATTATGAGGCCGTTGTGAGCTTATCTCATCCGAATATGATACGTGTAAATGTGCTTGCTAGTACTTTGGTGCTTTTTAAATCTTTTACAAAAACATTGGCATGCAAATAATTTGCCAGTGTATGTATAGCTTGTAAATTTCCTTCATTTTGGAAAAAAAAACCTGCATGAGTCGCATGTGGAACTGACTGTGTGTATATGTGGGTGACTAATGTGTTATCAACAATTTAAGATAGGGATTCTTGACTCAGAATTGTGAGATCATGCTCACTTCCTAAAATGTGCAAATTCCGCATTCAATGATATTATGATTTAGTGCTTTATGCCGCATGGTGCTATTTTTTACTTAATTAAATAAACATTTATTGTGAATTTCTTTTTAAAACAGTTTTTCACTTTGATTGAGTCTACGATCTTTGATAGATTATTAAACTAGTTGGAGATATTATTGAAATTATGAATTTTACTAAATAATAATGAATGGAGAATAACAAAAAACCCTCGACGAGTAAGGAAGGCTCTGTCATGGATGGTCAGAAACTTGCCCTTTCCGTTGGCTTGATCATCCTGGCGGTAGCTTGCTTCGTAATAGGAGTGATTGCCGTTGCCATTCCATACTGGGGCACTTATCGAAATAGAGTGTGTAAGTGGACCTCTATGTGATTTACTGGATTTTTTCTAGGCTGAGCTTAATGTTAAATCACGCAGATTGATATAATTTGTTTAAATTTTAGATGAAGAAAAGGGAACCTTTGGGCCATGGAAACTATGCAAAGATCTCCCTTACGGGAGACAAATGTGTGGCCCATGGACAATCTCCAACTTTCGCCCATCTTGTAAGTCAAACGAATCAGAATCTGTTTTCAATTTAAAAATCAATGTGAATTCTCAGTTAAATGAATGTATAATTGCATTTTTTGTTGGAATAGTTTTCGTGTACGCAGCGGGGATATGTGCGGCGGTTGGAATTGCAGCATTAGGCTTGTACTGTTTATTCTGTCTCCTGCATGTCGTCATGCAAATGGGACGGGGAGGGTCAAAACCCATCATGTCCCGCAGAAAAGTTCTCATCAGCAAGTTGCTTTTTGTTAACATGGCAGGTTAGCTCTTTCACTTTTTGACTAGCAAAACGGAAATGTGAACCAGTATGAATACGTTTTTTTGGAGAGCGTAGTGATTAAAGTGTGAGTTTTAATTTTGCAGCACTATTGACTATTGCTGCCGTTGCATTATTTCTGTTCCAAGGGAATGATCTTGATCGGGGGTATATTGTGGAAGTGACATTTTCCTTTTACATGGAGGTAAAATCATTGTCACTCAAGCCATACTGCATAAATAGATCATAATTTAATATATAATTTCTGTCAATGTATCTACTGTTTAGGTCGTCGTAGCGGTGTTCACAACCATAGTGATGCTCCTAACTATAGCTGAATTCATAAGCTGGCGTGGGGAGGAAGGTGAAACAATCGTGATTGAGTCAACACTCACTCCAATTGGACTGAGTACTACCATAGGAAACCCAGCGTATCGGGATCGCGTTAATGGTACCTCTAATATATCTGTCTCTGTGACAGACTCTTCTCGTGTTCAATATGTGCCGTCCAATACATTTATAAATAATGGTCGAGGGCCGCCAGGTCGTGTTCTCCCGTCGAGTAGGAGGAAATCTCCATCTTCGACGGGAGGACACAGATCGTCGATGAGAGGCAGAAAAATGCCTTCATCAACCTCTAGAATGAGACAATTATTTTCGCCGCAAGATAGTGGCAGTAGTATAAACACTAGTTCTAATTATTGGAATGGTAGTGTAGCGAGTATGACGCCTTCCAACACTGACTCCATCAATGGGGGCTCTTCCATCACCGACTCGGCATCCACTCTCTCTACTGTAGTTTCTACCAACCCTTCTGTACGTGGGCCGCTTCGATCGTCTCTCAAAAAGTCAAAAACTACTCCAGATGGCTTTGGTATCAAAAATCCTGGCTTTGTTGGCTCATCACCGACTCTCTCTAGAACAGGTTCACTCAAAAAAGTTCGTATACAAACACACAGCACAGATGTCTAAATGTGGGAAATACTGAGAAGGAATATTAAGCGATTTCACCCACCGACCCCGTTAAAAGCTTTTGTCTCTACGTAAAGATTTCCTAAAATTTATGTAAGTTTGCAAGGATTTTTCTGTTAATCAGTCAGGTCTTTTTCTTTCGTGCGAAAATTTTAATACTGTGAAGCCATGTGATATGGTGTCGTTCTCATCCAAGTAGTTGACGTTTCGAGCTCACTCTTATTCTAGCTTATTCTATTCTGCTATTTTTGTTAATTGAAATTTCAATCAATCGATGGGGCGATTCCTGCAAATCTCTTCTAATCGTTGTGTCATTGTCTTGACGATTTACTTGATTGAGTTGAATCAGTATTTGTATGCATTAATTTTATCCGGTATGACTATAATGAAGTAATTATACATTATTTGAACGCTCTCATGCAAGGAAATCGTCGAAACTATAATTTCTAAGTTTTAATGTTATACGAACACCCTTTCAGCCAGGCAACATGTAAGAGTATGAATTGAAAGAAAAGAATCCAACTCGCCCTCTAAATCTAGTCTTTAGCACTATCCATAAGGCGTTGGCGTATTCAAGTTTCATTAGGAAATGCTTTTTTTCTGCATTAGTGTATACATTTTTTTGTTTGTTCATTTCAATGTGATGCAATGAAAAAAATTAAGTAGGAAAGCTAAAATCATAAAGAAAGATATGCATTAAATTTTATGTCTGGACATGTCATCACCATTTATTGCATTTGCTGGTCGGGCACTAAACATTTCTACGTAAATAGTTTAATTTTAGAGAAATAGAAACAGCAGAAAAAAAAAGATTTTTTATTTCGAACACAATCAACGTAAGTTAATATATCGATATTTAATAGGTGCTCAGATGTATTAACACATGTAAATTAGTACTTAATACGATTATTAGTACTTATACCAGACCAAGTGATTATAATTCAATAGTTGAGTTAATTTGGAAGTATTAGCAAGTTTTCAAGAACAACACTATAAAGAATGGTTAATTTAGTTGATGTTTCAGATTAAGCATCATATTAAATCTATAGTATCCTCCGTTATATTAAAGTGAGCAGTTGTGACAATCGTGTACAAATTAAAGTATAGTTTTATCTGGATAGGTACTCTGTTCCAAACAATCATTATTCAGAGAAAGTTGAACGAATTAATTTTTGTTTAGAGGCATATGGCTGAGCCATATTATGAAATTTATAACCTTCGTGATCGAGAGTTGTTTCCTATGAATTTTCCATTCCAAATCAGTAAAAATAGTTGTAAATTTAGATCGTTGCACTAGTAGAATACAATAATGTAGGCTAAGTGGATTCATATTTTGGAACATTTAGAGCTGTAATACATAGTTACGATGGCTGGGTCAATCAGAATTTAAATATTTAGGTGAAATCTGTAGGACGCTCTGTCATCAATTGCGAATGCTCCTACAGCGTATGATTTCGACCGACTTTCTAAACGCACAATAAACGTCAATTATGGCAACCAACTATATAACTAAAGTACCTAAAGCTTGAGCTAGTGAGTGGTGATATATTGATATAGTGGTGAGTGGTGTGAAAACCGAGTTGTTGAACTACCGGAGTCTTATGATTGTAAATCGCTTTAGGCCTTTAAGTATGTATATTTGACGATCCGTTGTCAAAAAAATGTTAGTCATTTTAATGTCTCGGCACATTTTTCTTGTTACAATTGTGTATTACAAGTACAATTGTTACAATGTTACAATTATATAGGTTTTTATTTCTAATATTTATACGAGGATGCGTCAAAGCTTTAATTTGGAGTTCGTACTACAATACTTGTAAGATACTGTACTTCTAATGTGCTTCCTCTGCATTGTTGAAATGCTTGTTTTAAATTAAAGTTTAAAGTCGCTGTGATGCTTAAAAACTTGTTTGTTGCTGTATTTTGTGTGTACCTAGAAACGTGAAGCTTTAATTTGAAAGATTTAACCCTATATATTTTTTCAAGCATGTTGATGTAGAAACATTCGAGATATTTTCCCAAGTTTTTTCAGATTTAACTCTTTAGTGGAAACCAATGGTCTTCATTGAAGCGATGTCAGTTTTGTAAAAATAATTAACCAATGGCAGAAGGAGATGCTCGTCCAACCATAGAAAAAATGTGCTTTCATAAGGTGTATAGTTTTATATAGACAACTCATACCATCGTCAAGATCACTCGAGTTCTATAATTTATGTTGCAAATTTATATTATTTATTAAATTTTCAACTCTGATTTATTTTTACAGTTTTAAAATGCCTACTAAAGTTACTTAGGTTAATATGTAAGCTTAAAGGACGACATGCAGCTAATGTAGGTACGAACTGCACAAAAAAAACTTAAGTCTCAGGCAATCAGCATTATAATTTAAACCTTTATCCACGTTCTCCTTAGCAAGAGAAAATTAATACGGTAGCTAAAAAGGTAAGTATAAAAACGTAATAGGTGGAAGTAAATTTTATGTTGTGTACTGCTGATTCAATATTTTGTGACGAATTTTATTCCGGAATCAATAAAGTTAGTTTGTCTTGTTTTGTTTATGTGCCAAAAATTGTTGCGTTAAAAAAACCTGAGCGTATTTTTATTTACCATGTATTATGAAGTTGTTCGTAGAGGAATGCAGTTCCAGACGTTCATTTCGAGTAAACATTAAATTTGCAAAGAAAAAATATTTGTTAAATGAAATGGGATAGCCGTGTAGAACTATGTTCCTCACTCCTCTGAGCTTTTCAATCCTAGAGGAATGCGTAATTTCATCAAAAAAATAAATATCTAGTTTTCCTTTCTATTCCATGCTCACTTTCGTAGTCGCTTTATTTTCATCCTATGCAAATCATTAACACGAGCTACAAGTTACACATCGTAAAATGGTAGGAACACGCGTAAATTGAAGTGGCTGTTGACGTACTTCTATTTTTAAAAGACCATTTTTTTATATTTTTTACTCCGCTTCGTCCTTTCTGCTATTAAGTTGGCTCCGCAGGATTTGTCATGAACATCCTTGAAGATCAACAAATGCGACGGATCGTCACAACGTAAAATACATTTTACACATAGGGCTGTTCGCTTTTGGGCGAATCATAAAAATGTTAATTGCAATGTCGAAGTAATTAAATTCGTTTACTACGTGAAATTTTACACGTATTTTTTTGTACGAAAACCGCCTACAAGTACCTACATACTGCCAAAACACTACAACGGAAGGTAATAAAAGATTTAACTTGAATATGACGAGCAAACCCCTTTGTATTAGCATTTAAAATCGTTTGAATTTAGGGATGTCCAATGTACTATGTCAATGCAAATGACCTGATTGTAGGTTGTAGGACAGTGACATGGAGTCGTACTTGTTGTGGAGTCACATATACGTGTCCTCGTCAATTTAAAACTTTCCTTAAACTTTCTTCACAGTTCCATTGTTTGAAAAAATAATAATAGTGGTTTAATATCTGCATCTATTTAGCAAATGACAACACTAAAATAAAAGTTCTCTACCTTTGCATATGGGCACATGCAAATCGTAAAAATATAATTGCGAGCAATGTAGCTAGAAAAGGCTCTGACTAAATGATTCTCTAATCGGAGGAGGTTCATAAGTTAGGGAAATTAAATCCTCGAGGGGAGATTATGCGTTGCTTAGACCTAACTCGAGCCATGTTTCAATTTCACGAATGCGTTTGAATTGCTAATAAAATTTCGGGTTGTCGACCCCCATTTGTGTGCAGTTGTCGCTATTTTTGTACAAAAATTTATTCATGCATCAAATGCTTTGCCGGGGCCATTAGGTTAAACCAGCCTTTTCAGTATTGAGAGTTGATAGAAAGTGGAAACCATTTTGAAAACGAGCAATTAGTAATAGCTTTCAAAAGGGGTATGAAAATGAAACAGACATAGTTATTAACAAAGAGCTTTTTACGACGACTTTCAAAGTACTGGCCATCGTTATTAATTTTTTGCCAACGTTTTACAATTTAGAATTACACCAGAGAATAAATGCAACTCAAAGAAATTCAAATTAATTTGCTCTTCGTTGACTGCATGTGCATGTACTTTAGAAACTTTATGAACAAAATTATGAAATACACCAGGGAAAATTGTAGCGGAGGTGGGATATATTTGCTTTTTAAACATGAATATAAATTTAAACCCCTAAGGTAAGGTTATATATTAATTACGAAGCAAGATATCCCAATCACAACCTAGGTGTTTTACCGTACCAAAGCATTTGCATATTTTTTGCTACCACACAAACCAAGGCGAATGTCATTTAATTTCGTTTTTTCAAATTGAAATAGCAAACCACCATACTGAAATTAAGCTATTTTTATTGTGCAGGAGAGAAACGAAATTTTACTGCTCGGCTTAAAAACCAACAAATACAGTTCGTAGAGTAGTGCAACGTTCACAGGAATGATGAAATTAAATGGATATAATACCTGCTTTGAACAAATGCCCCCCAATTTCGTACATCCTGAGTTATAGAAATTTATGTTTTTTTTCTCTTAAATTTCATTTGCCCTTTAAAAATCTTCTAATTCAAGTTTAATTGTTTTTTCCTAAGAGAACATATTTAACCACTTTCATCACAAACCCTAAGTCAAACTGATGCTAAGAAAATCAAAAAGGTACAACTACGCAAGACGTTTCATGGCTATCATTATCAAAAAAAATATAAATATATATATATAATATACATGCACCTCAGACGACCTAATTCCATTCATCATTAACTTTCTTGTCGTCTTTGTACAACCAACACAATTATTATCAGAAGCTACTCAATTCTTCTATGTCTTTACATTTAAAAACAAAATTAACCACTTGCCAGCAAGGCACTCATTTTTGAGTCTGAAAGCAAAAGTTTTACACACACTCAACTGCTTTGTTGTTGTTGGGTTTGATAAAACGTAAAAGGAATAAAAAAAACCTAAACGAATAATTGAATTAATTAGAAAAAACGATTTGAAAATCTCATGATTCTCAAGCATGCACAATGTATATATTGGGCTAGTCTTAAATATTTTTAGGGTCTGCTCTGCAATAATAGCCGTTTAAGTGAAATTTACTCCACGCAAAACCAAATGCCTATTCTCTTTCAAATATTTTACATTAACCTTAATCTTTACTAGTCTTCAAATATGGTGGCTATTTACTTAAAAATGAGATTAAAATCTCTGTTTTTATTCTGGTTCATGATTCAAGATCCCATCTTTATTTGTCAAAATTTATGCACGGTAGTCTCTTTTAGGTATAGTTGTTTTCACCTGTGTCTGTCAAGTTTTTTTACTCTCAGTTTCACTGAGGTCAGCAACAAATTGTAAAGAGTCTATAACTGCTTTTTTGCTACTGATCTTGTCATGTTAGACGTGCTTCTTTTCCATTTTGCGGCAAATGCTGAAAAAAATGAATATGCATTACTAAAAACACTTTCCTCTGAATACACATGCAAAGAGGGGAATGCTCCTAATTATGCTTGTTCTGTCATTTTGTTGAAACTAACACGCAACGATATTTATTAGGTTTCTCTCAAATGCGTATAGATTTTTTGTTTCCTCTGAAATGAAGTGCCTAAACTGAAAACTTGTCCCTTCTCACTTTAATACTTGGTATTTATGCCATAATTTGCCAGTTTAAGAATTATTACCCTTTTCCTCTGCGTAATGTACTTATGTACAGCTTACCTTTCCTAATATTGATCTTGTCATATCGTTTCGATGTTTTGTTATATTTACAGGCTTTCCGTCATATCTTTTTACAAGTTAACAAAAAAGATTCTCTTTCCGCCCATTTGGATTTCATATCACTTTAGCATTTACCCGTGTTTATCGTTATTGCTGGTCATTTCTTATTCTAATAGATATCCCGTCTCACTATAAATCGTAATGGGTTGACGAGTGAGTGAGTGGGACCGTGAGCTTCTTGAGCAGAGTTCAAGTCACCACTTTTCTTTTAGCGATTGTGGTTGACGAAAAGCGTAAGAATGAGGTTTTCGATTTGAAGGCTTTATGTTTACATGTAGTCATTTGGCAGGATTTTGGTAACAACTACGAATATCGCACTTGGGGACAAGCCATCATACACATTAAAGCTATAGGTAGGCATTGATTTCTGCACTGCTCTTATGTACAACTTTGCACACATAAAGGTGAAGTGAAGCATTAAAATAAATAAAATGATTCTTGACGCTTTTAAGACGAGCGAAAAGTGCTACTCTCGTTTTACATTTAATGTGGTAAAGGGCTGAGATGATGGCTGTTCCTAATAGGCATGAGAAAAAACCAGCGGTGGAAAGCCGCTATACGGCTCCTAAACCTGACGAACAAGCAAAAATTTGCAGACTAAGACATCCGCATTCTTTCACAATCACCTGAACACTCCGCTCGCACTTTGCGAGCTACAGCAATATACCTAGATACGTCCCATTATTACCGTAGCTGTGATTTTCAATTTCAACCAAAGTCACAAGATGCGAGACGAATAATACTATGAGGAGCAACTTACAATTAAAATCATGCCGCACATGTGCATATGTATAGATGTATCGACGACGACAACAACTCCAATTTTTTGGCAAAATACATTTTATGAGTGCTATTGCTGCCTCCATTGAAATACACAAAAAGGTAATACTGCTAGCATTCTTTATCGATTCGAAGATAAAAAAGACTAGCAGTCTAATCAAAAGTAATCGAGCTGGGTCATTTCCTATCACCATATATTATTGGTTAAAAGCGTACTTACTGAATACATCTTTGGTGCGTTTTCGTATTACCTTATGCGTAAGAAGAAATGATAACTGCTTAATTGAAGTTTTAGGTGGAATTCACGGATGTTTTACTTTCCTAGACTCCATGACTCTAAGTAAATAAAATTTACATGACCAATATATGAATTTCTAAATACAATTTAAATGTTATGACCAAGTGCAGAAAAATTGCTAGAGTTACAATTGGTAACCAAAGCTGTTTTGTCATGTCAAGAAAAAAACGGTTCTTTACTTTACCAGACCTCTCTTGTGGTATATTATTAATACTTTACATAATTTTACATTCTTACGCATGTAATTTTTATAAAAAATTTAAACCTAGCAATTTTTTAACGACAGGAAGGATATTAAGTAGGCATGAATATTTTTCAAGATGTGAGAGACAAATTTTACTTGAGAAGCGTAGTATTTCTTCAATGTTTTCATTTTATGCTTGTATGCAATATTACAAAAATATGCCCATTAAACTTTTGAAAAATCTTTTCCCCCTTTTCTCTCCAATTTTTGTTCATCTTCAAGTTTCGGTGGACGTTTCTGTAAAATAACACAAGTGCAGTTATAGATACGGGTCCTTTCCTTGAAACGTTAAAACATCTTGTTCCTGAAACCTAAGATTATGTCAGTGTAATGCGTAGAGGCAGAAGTAATACAGAAAAAAAAATTTCCACGGTACCAATTTCATAACCTGAGGCCATACCACAATTGTGTACATTCACTAGCCTCCCCATCGTCCGATACGAAGGTTGTCTTGCGATTGCTCGTAAAAAACAAACCTAATTCAGAGTCAGAGTTGAATAAACGAAATTAAAAAATAAACAAAATAGGACGAAGACAAGGCAAGGCAGCTGCTCTTGGGCTTCATCTGTAGAGCTAAAGTTAAGAATACATTTATTCAGGGAACAATGCTGGGTTTTGTAAGACATGGTTTAAAAATGGATAAATTGTAAAAGGTACCAGTGCAGGTTTTCGGAAGAAGCAAATTATATAAGATTCATCCCATTTACTTTCAAAGATGAATTCCCCTTAGATCATCTTGATCTTTTTATGATGTAATCCATAATTAAGTTGCCCTTCCTTAGCTTTAAAACCGTATAAAGATACGCTTTAACATTATTTGCTTCTGTATTTTGTAAAAAAATACATTCAATTTTCCAAGATGAGTTTTGAGCGGAGAATAAGGGTTTCTTATATGCGTTCTAATATTGCATTAGGCTTATACTATGCTTCCATTGGTGGGTAGGACGGAGGAAACTCTTGTCAGCATCATATGATGATCACCATCCCTGCATCTTTCTTTTTCATTCTGATTGCATTTGGTGCAATGCAACTCGTTCATTTTTGAAAGATACCTTGAACTAAACTCGTACGACAACAGCGTTCAATGAACAAAGAATGATCTCATCTGAGAAAAAAATCTTCTCGGGTATGGGGTTTACATATTGAAGCCAGCTTTGGATCCCCTCCTTTCAACAAAGTGACGTTGGGGATGGATGCAAAAGTACGTACTCCTTTTCTAATGAGTAAGAATACTTTGCCAACACAAACGATCTCGCTTTAACTTACCTGTCGGACTTCTCTCTTGTAAGTCGAGTGGCTACGAGGGAACGGAGCAGAAGCAAGGAACTGTATATTTTCTATTGACTTCACTTTTACTTGCTCGCTTCTTAAATCTACTTGAGTTTAGTTCAACCCTACACTATTTGCCATTGTTTTCTTCATTTTTTTATTTACGTTTTGATGAAGAAAGATGCTGAAAGTTTGTTTGTCGATCTAAAACTCACCCTCTTTTCAGTCTCTTCTATTCGGCCGCTAAAGCAGAGGGAACAAACTTATAAGGGAATATGGTAGTAAAATAAGAATCACTAGAATTGTCAGTGGATCATTTTTTCATTCCTCTGTATGAACTAGTAGTGAGTAGTTAAGCTCGTTTTTGTAGAAAAAAGCATTGCGAACTTTTCATTACGCTACTACTTATACAATACATTTGCATTGTCTTGTCTCCACTAGACTAACGAGAGGCGAGCAGTTGGTTAGATGCGTTGCTAATAGAATGTGTAAGATTTTTTTTCAAAAAATAGACTGCATCGCTGAACTGCATTGACAGTCGAGTCTAACAGCCCATCGCCTGATTGTAGCATTTATTTTTTGGTTGTAGCTAAATTAATAAATTGCACAACGCTTTTAGCTCGTTTGTTTTAATAAGAAGTAACTTGTCAAGTAGAGCCACGGTAACGTTTTTGATGTGGTGCGGTATTGCTAAGTGTGTCTATTAAGAGTATATATAGTCGTTTATCAGAGGCATCTTTTTATTTACACTTTGAATCTGATAACCTTCTGGCAAATTGAATCTAATTGTTTAGTTGGCAAATAATAAGTCAAACGTTTAGTTCCCTACGTTGTACAAACTACTAGAATTAATCGTAGTGTAACACGCAAAAATTGAAGCATGTTGTTGTGACATTCAATCCTTTTCATGCAGAGAAAAAAGATTGCATTTAAACCGTCATATTTTTAGTAGGATTTGAAAACGTTGCTTGAAAACATCATTCACGAAAAAATTGCAAGCAGCAATGAGTTATAAAGATGAGACTACATTTTCTCAATTGAACTGTCAGAAAAGTGTAAAGTGTGAGTGAGTGTATGTTACAATGCATGTATGTTGATGTGCTTGCGATCATTGAGACTTGAGACCGAGGCTAGTACTTAGTAGATCAAAGACTTCTTGTGTACACCTGTCAAAATTGTGTATGCAGTTTCATTGGACCTGGAATGAAGTTTCATAAGAAAGAGACAGTTTTAGACAACTGAAATTAGAAACGACTAATATGATTAAAGGAAAACAAATCTTGAAAAGTCGAGAGTCTTTGTTCTCCTGTGCCCAGTAACAAACACTTTCCGTAACTTTTTCTCTGTTTAAGTAGAATAAAGAAGCCTCAATTACTAACGTTCCCTATATTTTAACCTGTTCTCCAAGTCTTCCCTAATCTTATTGAAATTGCAAATAAAATTACTTTGAAAAAGTTTTTCACAGACTATACAAGTATTTTTAAACAGTGGAAAGTAATGGAAGACGTCAGAAAGTTAGTAGAACATTTGGAGGTGTCTTGACGGTGGTAAATTACTACAGTATAATCATCTCATATTCTATTCCATGCCCTGCTTATTAGTAATCTGCCGCTTATGGACTAAAGCAATAAATGAAGTGCAGTTCGTGATCGTTGCCTTCAAGAAAAAATTTTGTTGTATTTTAATGAACAACATCAGCTAACCTTAAATATTTGTGTTCCTCGGAAGAAGGAAACGAGTCAAACTTATTTCCTTTTTGTGAATCTCACGTGTTCAAAAATTAGTGAAGCGTAAAGTAGATGCAACATCACTTGTCTATTTGCATGAGAAAAGATTAACAAAGTTAAAGTTTATATCGAAACGTTTTATGAAAATCTTTGTGCTCAAATTACTTGAAGAATGTAATATGCTCATCGACTTCCCAAGAAGATCTTTTCGATTGTACCTATGTATTAGACTTGATTCTGATTGTATTTTTGTAAAAATAAATTTTGAAATTTAACACTTTTCTCATTGTCTTTGGAATAAAAGGCGAAGCGTTGTGAATAAAAATAGGACCATGATAGTATCAAAATGGACCCTTTTGACTTCTTTGTACGTCGTCCAGTGCCGGTGAAAGCGTCATCCACTGCTACAGACCTAGATTTTGACGAAAGTCTTATCGACCGAATCCTAGGGACACCAGATAAGATTGACATTCCTGAGCGATATATACCAGAAGAAGAACCTCAGTTGGAACCCGAGGAAGAGAGAAAACGCTCGCAAAAAGCGGAAGCAATTTGTAGATTACTGTCCAAATCTAATGGCGCTGCTGGCATTCCTCTCAACCCAGTTCGACTCCCAGTAGCCACTAAACCAAAAGTCAATAGATTCTCATATCATCAGGATAATTTAGCTAATAGCACGAGTGGAACCTGCAATAGCTACCCACGAGAAAGGTCATATCAGTCTAATCAGCAAAATTACGCGAGCAACAAAAGCATTGCAGCAGTTTCTGGAGGAACCGTTCAAAGTACGCCTGTTAGTCCTGTGAAAAGAGCGACAAGTTTAAGAAAACCACCAGTTATTTCTTCATCGTCCATCGGTAGCAGTAGTGCTGGGAATAGTCGACATTCATTTATACAAGGCTCTGGCTCACAGAGTAAATTGTGTGACTGGTCCCTAGCTGGAGTCTGTCCCCCAAAAGAAATTAAGTAAGTTTTAATCTTAAACGTATATAACCCCATATTGTCTTCTCGAATTAAAACTTTAAAGAACTGAAAGAAGTACATTCAAGGTAGCGAATCAGGACAGACGAATCATTACTTGCAAAAACTCGACATTCATAATTAGATATTGCTCATAAATTACAAAGAAATCCGTCATGATCAATTCAATTGAGAATAAAAACATGTACATATCTTATTTTACTTGCCTAACAATTCAGCGTGACTCAATGCATAATGCATCATTTCAAATTTTAAACACATAATTCCTCCTAATTTTTATTATTCTACTTATGTAGCAATACATGAAAATGAAAAACCATTTTCCAGAGGCCAAATGAAAAAGAGTTGTTATTCTGTCTGTTACACGATACATAATATAATATTTTCTTCGGTTACCAACAGATTCTTTTTTTATTAAAATTGTAACATTATTTGTAAAAAATTTATATAATT
>JAANSQ010001765.1:0-13978 GCA_036850885.1 Lepidocyrtinus dapeste
AAAATCTGATAGAGTTTAAGGCTTCTGGGGTTACTTGCGCGTACAATTAGGATGGATGTATAACGGCCGGTGAGCTGGCCTACGAAGCTTTAGACAATTGCCCTAAGGTATAAATTATCTACCTAATACGTATACTTGTCTCTCAATGCCCTTCTAGGGAAGGCCTTGTTTCTGGAGCAACATGTTACCAAATAAAGAAATTCTCCAGATTCCGAGCTACTTTTCAGCATCTTTGGAACACGAGTGTACAGTCTAAATTTGTTGAGCAGACACGCAAACCTAACCTGTTTTCTAGTATTATGATATAACCTTTCATTAAGTGTTACATTTCGTCATCAGAGCTTAAACTTTGCATAAACACAAAATTAGATTCTTAGTCTGACAATGTTTTAAACTTTTGTAAATTTTGTTTAGGATGATTGAGAAAAATCCTGTCCATGTTGTCCTTTGTAAAAATAAAAAACATGCTAAAAATACATTTCTTGAAAAAGGATTTTGCCATATTAAATAAAGTTTTATTGCTACTGGTTTGATACTGGGTTCCACGACCACCTAAAATTGAAAATTGAAGCTTTTGCTATTGCATTAGCAGAACGATAAGTGTTTACTGAATTTGTGCATATCTCCTTTTTCGTAAAAAAACGAAGGAATGTTTTGCAGCCAAAAACAGGGGCGTAAGGAGGGTTCATTTTTATTGAATTTTTAAAGCTGTGCTAAAATTGCCGGTTTATTTCATGCATTTTAGATTTTGCATGAAATCATCCTCTTTTTTACACTCAACAAGTAAATGAGAAGGAGTAGAATGTGAAGGTAATGCAATGATAAGTGAACCGTAAAAATAATCAACTATGATCTTCGAACTGTGAAGTCATGATTTGGACCATGTCATTTTCTCAATACCATTCAGAAATGAAAAGAAGGGATGGTTAGTAAACGTATGAAACAGTGCATATTTGTACACGTAGTTAAAATACTTAAATAGCTTTTGACTTTATTTCCATAAATCTATTTATTGCACTGTTGTTGTACGTGTATGTAGAATAATAAAAGTATGAAAATATAAAAAAATGGTGATTGGCCAAACATGATTATAATCTTGCGTTCATTAGTCATAGCCATAGCCTTACGTGGGACTCAACAGCGTCCACTACTTCTAACTAATGCTTAAAATCAAGAAAAATGCATGACACACAAGCACAGACCGGAAGTACTCAGGAAGCGATCTTGCATTTTCTGACCATAGGTTAAGTAAAAAGATTCATGATATCATCACATGACTAAATTCCTGTTCTCACATTACTTGTTTACGTTGTTTTTCAGACTTTTTACGTCTTGGACAGTCAGATTTTCTCATAATGCGAACCTTATACATTTTATTTTCCGGGCGTTATGCAATCCACCATTCAGGGATTGGAAGTTTTGCTTGCTTATATAACATCATTCAAGATTATGAGACATGGTACATTAAATTCAAAATAGTAAGTCCAAGAGTACATCATTTAGCACGTATGATTGGTAAATACTCGAGACTTCTAATTATGACTTTCCTCCATCAATTGTAAAGTGAGTGGTGCATATTAGTTCAACGAAAGGCAAACAAAACACTAAATAGGCTTAAGCTCATCATATTATATTACTTCCTTCTTAATGTTTATAGCTCTGTTTTTGCTAGAAACGCAGTCGCTGTCGGCAAGAGTGCAGTTGCATAAATCTCAGAAGGAAATAATTTGGGATTCAATAAACACAATTTATATGCATTACTCATATCCAAATATTTCTTCTCCTTGACTAGTAAGTGCACAAAACTCAACTTGCTCAGACGCAGTTTCCTCTTTATGGTCTATAAAGCAGCAAAAAATGTGCAAAATAAAACACCGCATCGCTTTCTGGTTGATTTAGCCGAGGGTTTTAATGAAAAATGTACATGTTTCAAACTTCAAGAAACACCCATTGTTATTTTCTACGCTAAATTTAGAGTTTTAGAGTATGGCTAAATTGTGCATAAATGTCGTGAAAAAAATCAAAATACGATGAACCATAGCAGGACGTATTTAATTGAATAAAATGACGATTAAAATTTTTTCTTCCCCAGATTTTCACTTAGAACACCCTGAGAATGGCGTAGAATATGAAATAGTTCCTTCCAACCACCACTTTTCGAGACTGAAACGACAAGTAACCGTGCCTCCTTTACAATCTTCTGATGATCCTTCTCCAGTTTCGGCTGATAAAGCCCTACTAAATAAAAACAATGCTTCTAATAATGGAAAGAAAATTGACCTTATGAAATCATCATCTCCAACCGTCCAACCTTCAGATATCACTTCAAGTACAAATACAAATGGATTTAGTCTTCCACAGAATAATAACGCTCAAGTGGACATTCCCAGCAATACTGGTAACATAGCAAACGGAAATAGACCGGAAGACGAGCCAGAGCCGTTTTCAGATGAGGACATATTATTTGACGGGAACTCTACGTATCCTCATCAACCGATAAATAATACGTATTATGAACAGCAAAATGTGACGATCCGAAAGGTAGGAAAACTGTCTTGAATTGAGTGAGCATGTTAATGAACTTGATTTGCTTTTTTTGTCGAGGAAAAGAAAATGACTTTTTATTAATGTTTTTTTTAGATCCATACCTCCACATACTACACAGTTCATTATGACACTGATGGTGTGCGCAAGTATTGGGTTGATATGCAAGCAAATCATAAAGCAAAGAAGCATGATATGTTGTCCAATGCTCATCGAAGAGCTGCTGTAAGTACCTCATATGAGTCATCAGCCGCTCCAAATATATATTTTCTGGGTTCAATAATCTTTTGAATCTTAATCTTCGGAAATGATTTTTAAGACTAATGACTTTCTTTACTTCTCTCTAGACTGTGAAGCCAAACTTTCCCATACTGTTCTATGGACATTCTATCGCTAACCTGACGGTAGCTACTGGAGGATTCATCTATTTGGGAGATCAGGTTCATGCTTGGCTTGCTGCTACACAGTATGTCGCTCCCTTGATGGCGAACTTTGACTCTAGTACAAGTCTGAATGCAACTGTTAACTACGTGAGCGAAGGTGAGATTGATATTTTACAACTAAAAGAACAGTACAAGAGCAAAACTATATTTTGAATTATGCTGCGTCTAGATGATTACTTTACTGTTGAATGGAACCAAGTTCGTCTTCAGGACAGTCCCTCTGTTGGACCGTTTACGTTTCAAACAACGCTTTTTAAGAATGGGACGATCGTTTTTGTCTATAAGACGATACCTATTCCTGTCAGCTCCATTAATGATACCAACCATCCAGTTAAAGTCGGCCTTTCTGATGCCTATATCAAGGACAAAAACATGCTGTGTAAGAAATTTTCGTCGTGATGTGATGATGCTGCACAATATAAGGAATAAATGTTGAGCAATTTCTAAACATGAGAAACTCTTTTTTGCCCTTTTCAGTTGTCAGGTAAATTATCTCAATGCACTAATTTGGAAATCCAGGGAAAGATCACGGCCTATACTCCTTTGGACCAACTTTGATAACATATTTTCTTAGTGTACATACAGGTCTTTGTAAATTGTAAAATGCATTCGTTTTGTCCTTAAATATATTTCAGGTCCAAAACTATCTACGAATATGATCGTATTGACGTGAAACACCATCCAAACGCAACAATTACTAATGGAACTGCCATGATTTTTGTGCCTTTCGCCACATGTCTGGAACTGAAAAGTTGTGAAGAGTGTTCCCTTGCCGATTTCAACACTCCATTCAAGGTACAAAGCTAACCTTGCGTCCTATGTTCTAAACTCGCAGAATATTTCCCCATGGTTATTTAATTCTAATCGTTTCTTCTCAGTGTGCCTGGTGCCCCGCTACTAATAGATGCTCCAACGGAACTGATCGATATTATCAAGAATGGACTCAAAAGGGCTGTGATAAGCCTAACGGCAATTTTACCGAACTGGGACAGTGTGTTGCCAGTAGACGCGATGCCTCTAGCACTTACAACATTGCAGATATTGGTCATGACGATCATGACATTCTCGATACTCACGCTTCAGACGAAAAATCTTCCGTTGACTCATACGTAAAAAAGGCGAAAGCACCAGGTACAAAAGACGATAAACATCTAATTAATTTCCAAAATCACATGTCTTACTCATGAATTTGCCCACTTTATACATTTATTAATTTCCAGACTCAGAAGGAATGAGCGCTGCTGGAGTGATAGGAGTAATGTTTTTGCTGATGCTAATCTTTGGTGGATTTGGTTGGTTGGCATACGCATATTTTTTCCCACATTCTCCCTCGGGTCAAATGTTAATTCGAGTAAGACGATTACAATTAAACGTTTAAATTTTTCCTTCATTATATATCGTTCATACTATTTTTTTTGTCTTCTGCAGTACCGACCAAGTCAATGGGCCTTTAGGAGAGGAGAAGCTCGATACACCGCTGCTTCGATTCATATGTGATAAACTTACCCCAAAAATATGTCGTTTTACTTAATCTTAACCAAAAACTTAAGAAAATCTTGAATGCTCGATGTGTATAAAAGATTAACAGAACGTAATACATGCATATATTAGGTTATGTAATTACGTAAGTTTTTACTCCAGCTGAGCCCTATTATACGTAATTTTAATTGATGCGGATTCCATCAATTAGATGGAAACTTTGACTGATGATCTGAATTATGTAAACGTAAATGTTTGGCTGAAATACAAACCAGACCTAGTACTACTCCTTTAAAAGATCCTGTAACAGAAACGATAGATCTTATATCAATTACATTTATCAGCTCTTTTATTTCTCTCTGCACGACTACAGTGAAAACTTTTCTAATATTGCAAGTGTACTTTAAAAAGTGTCCTTACACTTTGTTTTGAAACACACACAATATATTCTGGATTATGTAGGGGTAAACTATAAAAAAGCAAATAATACAATCATTCATTACCATATCATACGATGTTGTGACTTTGAGGAAAAGATGCATTTAAAACGCCAACCAAATCTATAATACTCGGCGGCAGCTTTAGCGAGAAATATTCTTTCAGAATTAAGTGAATGCTCGAAAAAACCAACAGATTCAAGACGTGGTTGCCTTACGTTATAATATTAGTCCATTTTATAATTAATCTGTTCAAATCAACCGTAATTTTGTTGTTCGTAGTAAGCTGTATAGTATGCAAATGAATATTGAGGGAACACACAAAACTACCAAACGACCAAAACACTACCAGCGCTAGGGAAAACAACAAGGTATAATTAATAGCATAACAAGTTTATGCTTAATTTGTATGAACAGCTTTAAATTAAAAACTAATTAATGGCAGCATTATAAATGATCTAACCAAGAAGAACTACGAGTATGCAAAATATGTATCCATAGGCGTTTTTATATGTTGTATAAAACTCAAATCCGTGCTATTAATATAGTCTTAATAATCTCTTAAGCCATACTCGGCAATCTTTATGCAATGAATTTATTCGTAGTAACATAATGTACTTGTTAAACCTGTATATTCGTGTTGGCTGGATAGTTATAAGCAAAAAAATAAAATAAACTGTATTCCGGTAAAATTGGAAACTATCATTTGGGAATTAATCCTTTTTTGAAATATTTAGTGAACTATTCGCAAACAGTATCGTTACCTGTTTCTAATAAGTTTGTCATATACTCTGGTCCTCACACAGTATCAAATGATCTAACTGAATGGAAATAACTTTCTAGTGGTAATAATCTAATGTTTAAAGCTTTAGGGAATAGTAATATTTTAAAGTGTGCCTATTATGCAGAATAATTGTTTGATAAATCAGTTTGTGAAATTATGGATGCAATGTATTGTTAATGTTACGTATTACGTAATGTGTGTAATTACTAGGTACAAGGTACTGATATTTCTGCATATTTTGTCCGAGTGAAACCTTATTTATGAAAAACATTTTGTTAAGTAGTAGCTTTGATTTAAACTTTACACAAGCTTGTTGGGCAGACATAACATGTGTGTGCGATTTCAATTAAAAATCCTTATTAAAAATAGTTTAACGATTTTATGTTATGCCTTGTAAATTAGTAATTAGTTTATAAGCGCATTAAGACAGTAAACTTTGGTTGCAAATATATTTTGTTGTGAATTACTGCACCATACGTATTGATTAAAACGAATCAACAGCTTAATGCAGCTTATTAAATGTGTATGTTCCATCTTTAACTCCAATTTGTTATGAAGTTGCATTGGTGTGAGCTATTAAAAACGATATCCATCAAGAAGATTGTATGCTTTTTCGTTACTTGTTTTAGTCATCCTTCTCAAACTGGAACTTTCACTCATTTGTTTTTTTTCATAATCAATAATCCAACTTAAATTATCCTAAATCTATAGCATACAAAACTCAATCATATATGTACAGTAATCAAGTTATCAACACTATTATTATNAACATTACAATACCTCTACTCCCTTGATTACTTTTGTTAGTCTAGACAGTTCCAACAAATTCCACGAAAAAAGTTTTTGATAGTTTAAACCCGGTCATAGAACAGATGCAAACACAAGAATAAGAAGTTTTCATTAACTCCAGGATTCTTAAATAAGCCATGCAACACAAAAAGGACTGCAAACCATAATTATCTGCCCTAAATCTGTGGAAAGGAAACAGGAACTTTACGAAATTCTTTATATTACGCTAAATAGCTCAAAACCTCGGCTAGAGAATGAAATGTCTACATCTATAAAACGAGTTTACAACCCGATCCATGAATCTTGCGTCCTTTGATGAAAGCCTCGATACAAGCAAACAAAGATATTTAGCAATTACACATGCATGGAAAGACTAACTAAATTTTTCAATGATTCGTAGAAACAAGAGGCGGCATTCTTCCACCATTCTTGTGGATAATCTCTAATCTGTAGAGCAGCAGCAGGAATGAGAAGGTGTCTTATTATTTTAACGTCAAGTTTTTTGTAGATCAGAAGGGGCTTACGCGTGTGAAATGAAGTAGAGCAGGAAAAACAAGAAAAAAACCAGATAAGTTTGCGTATCTACTACGCAAATACGAATACCTAAGCTAGACTTAAATGTGCAGGGGTAATTACTGTTGGAAAAGTATGATACCTCTACAATCTTTCACAATTCCACCAAGTAAATATTTCATCCTCCCGGTTTATCATAAGCTTAACAAATTCATTTAAATAAACTAAACAAATACAATACAGATAAAAAAATAAAGTGCAATCATTTTCCATCAACTATCCTCTTATATGGTAAAAGGGTAAACCGAAATTACATTGGACGAAAAAAGAGGATGTACATACCTATATCTGTAATACGATGAAAGTTCCTAAAGAGAATGAAATATGCCATGAATTGTTATGAAAAATATGAAAGTTACCTATGGGGGGAAATGACTACAAGCCGCTATCTAACCGATATGCTAGAGTGGAACAATAAAAAAAACTTCTGAATTTTTCTTGTCTTTAAGCTTACCATCTAAATAACTAGCAAAAAGATGCAACATTACAAAAGAAATCTGCCCGATTCCAAAAAAAGTAATTCTGGTTCTGGTTTTGCAAAAAATTGCAACACCGCATTTTGTTTTAGTGCCTACGTATCTCTTACCCTCTTACGTGTTCACGATTCACAATCCCGCATTCACCAAAGTAAAGTTAACTTCAGCAGACTCGTCTAGAGTGAGGTTACCTTATGAAATCGCATCTTGAAGATGGATGGACCAGGAATAGATTGCTTAATATTCTTATTACGTAGCTTCACTTTAACCCTGGTTTGATACGACAGGCTTACTCCATCATCACATTTACTTTGTCACCTAAATTTGGAATCTTTTGAGGAAAAAGGTGAAAAAAGTGTTTCGCAGTAAACCAAATACATTTGCTGAGCTCCATATGAGCAAAGTTGAAGCAGATGACGAATATTTATGCCGATGATTGATCAAGTGAGTAGGGAGGGAATTAGTATGGACCTTGTTTTGTGTTAATCGAGTGCGTAGTCTACAAGATTTTTTTCTGGCTATACTTGTTCCAGAGGAGCAAGGACAATACTGGATGCCCCGATACAAGAAAGTAAAAGACATACACATCATTATACTAAAAAGTTTTTTTTTTGGAGCGACATTAGCGTAATATTAAAGAACTGAGATCACGATCGCAGTTGGCTTCTCCAACTTAGCACACCCACCCTGATCACCAATATCATCGTCGCATTTAAGTTTGTTTACTTGTTTGTGGTGACTTGACTTACACAACAGCAGTGAGTGGTAGACACGTTACGTATTTTGCATATTTGTTTGGGAAAAAATTACTTTTTTCAAGGTTCAAAAACACAACCATGCTTTTTGGTGATCAGAACAGAAGCAAGAATATAATTGTCTTAATTATGGAGGTTAACAAGTTCTCGTGGTGTTATCTATTACGTAGAAGTACGCCTCAATTTTAAGTTTTGTGCAGTTTAGTGCATCCGGAAGTACAGATTAGTCTAATGACTTCTAAAAAGTGTTTGTAAAACAGTTACCAAATTATGTGGTTGATGCGCAATTAAACCAAAACGGCTATTTGGGGCAATGAAGATGGAATATTAATGAACTTACTACAACTGTAGTCAAAACAGTTAGTCCGCTGTGGTTTTAATGGTGTCGAACCTTTGTTTAAGAAAGATAAACACGACTTTTATAACTTTAAATGTTGGACCTGGAACACGGATGTAGAGTTAGTTTGTATCTTCATTTGACGATGACGCAGTGTTTAATGAAGTTGTTCATTATGTTTCGTTTGTTAAATTTTGCAATGATAAGTGATTTATGAGGGGTCCAAATGAAGTGGCTACAGCCTACTCACATGTGCGTGTACATTGATTCCATTCGTTAATACGAAAATTCAATTCAACGGCCCTTACGTAAGTTTGAGGAATAATTTTAGGTAAATAAAACAAGTACCTGCTACCTTTTGACTTCTGTTGCATTTTAGCTTACTCAGCCGTATCATTTTTTGCCCATTTTTAACTTTACCTAATCCTCAAAATGAATCTCCCTAGGTAAACCGTGACCTTGTCATTGTTGGATCAGGTTGAGGTCGAAAAACTGAATTGATTGATTGAAACTGAAGAAATTGATTTAAAAAGTATCACCTCAGCCCACCACCTAAGTAGATTGCATAGACATTGATAAGTTCAAACCAAATGAGTTTATATAGCTGTTACAAAAATACGATATACGTGTAAAGTCAGCAGATTTTCGAACACTAGCTAGATTAGTCACACAATGAAAATTAATTTTGTAAACGGAATGGTGTGATTATGGCGTGATACATTGAAATCATATTTTAGCCTTATGAATATTTGGCTAGATATTTTTAATCTTATCAGTAACTTTCTAGGAATAGTTTAGTCCTTAGTCGTGTAGTGTTATGCATAAAAATCAGGCCAGTCAAGTATACAAGTTCCAAATGCGTAGGTGCCGTAGGTTCGGATTTTCATTCATTCATCTCAGCATTTATTTTTTAAACATCGGGCTCCTGCTCAGGTTCGAATTCATCAAATATATTAAGCAAAGCAGCTTTTCATTTTCAGTTACTTTCAATTATATTGTTTCATGTCATTTAAAAGTTGGCAAAACCAGCGATACAAATTGAACAGGAAAAGCTAAAGTTCAAACACTTGGGTGCATTTCCATGAAGCAGGTCAGATTGTAGTGTACGAAAGTGTTTGGAGCTAAAGCACATTTTTTAGACTATCAATAAATGTGGCTTATAAAACGTTGGGAAATGAGGACCAGACAGAATTTTGATGGAAAATATGTAATACCTCAATTGTGTTGGTCCGTACTGCATAACTACTTCATTTGATCGAAATCCAAGGATGATTAAATAAACCCTTATGAATAGCACCAAGTTAATGCTACAGAAAACCATCGAGCGTTTACCTTTCTTAGCATTCCTAAGTATAAAATTGGATCAATTTAAATCTATTAGGCCCAATTATTAAAGCTGAGCGTGTAGAAAGATGAAAATGGTTCAAGTAAATTTATTGTACGAAACAAAGTAAAAGGTTCCTCCTCACACTTTTCAGTTTCTCGCGGAGAAGATGAGAGATTGTTATGTAAATATGCATGTACCTTTTCCATGACTGGTCCTGTTTTCTACGTCAGTTCAGTTAAGTTATATTTGTAGGTATGTTATACGGTTATCATTTTCCTCCCATATGCATTTATGTTTATCTTTAATTTGGCATCGTATAAGAAAACAAAATGATAAGGAATGAGAATCAACGTGTCTATGACGTGCTTGTAAAATGATTCACAATTATGGAACAACAACCAGAGCGAACAAAATTAACCAATCTTCGTGAAATCCAACCAATCAAATCGTTTCTCAAATGATTTACACCTTTTTCTCGTAGGAATATTTGTTCCTATAGATTGTAAACTGGGTTTGTACTTTGGTGTACTATTTTGTTAAAGTATATGGTTAAAGTGGAGGAGGATTTTTTCCAAAAATCAATTAAAAAAAGATTAACCAAGTTCAAAGTTCACCTGAAGTAAAACTAAATTAAAGTATGTTATGCCTCCATCTCCTACAATCGTAGCGTAGCCTAAGCATTTGAATTTAAGCTTCTGATTAGCTTTTAATAGTAATCTATTCCACCACTAATCTCTGATCGTTATCTTTTATCTGTCAAAGTCAAGCAATTTAAAAATCTGCATTGCGTTTGCGTATATGGCTTAGCAGTTCAGAATAATCTATGTAATTCATTTTATGGAAGTTATTCCATTTCTCTCCAATGCCTTTGTGGAGTACAGGTCATGGAATATAAAGAGCAATGCTTTGACTGTATTTGCATTTCGTACCTTGAGTGAAGTTGTGAAAGGGGAAAAGCTGCATTAAATTGCAATCATCCATCTTATTTCCTTAAATTGTGTTAAGCAGGTTAATTCTTTTGAATTGAAATTACAACCTTGATATGATGACACTGAATAATTACAAACGTAGTCTGGTATATTATCCCAAGCGTAATAATCGTTAAAAATTTCTTTTGAAAATACTTGAGGTACTTTAAGAAAATAATTTTTCCTGGCCATTAAATCCTGATGGTTGGTATTGGTTTTGGTACCTTGTAATCCTCGTATGGCTCGAATACTTGCATTGCTTCTTCCAGCTAAAAGTGTCTGTGTCATGGAAGAAGTGTGGGAGAATGAGGAGCAGTAACTTATTTACGATCCAAGACCTTCATAAAATAATCTCATATCTCACATGCTCTATTCATCCATGTATTTTAATGTTCACCTATTTTAATCAACATATGACGATTCAAATAAGTAACTTGCAGATATATACATACATACGTATATCTTCATATGCGCAGATTACGGTAATATAGACCATGAATTGCTTAACCAAAGTGTTTTTTTCTTGTGCAAGCACGCCAGAATATTATTATTCTTATCGCATGGATGTTGTAATCATTTACGCTGAAGCTCGAACCCAATTGAGTGCATGCTTTTTTATATTTATCGTTATTATCATCTAGGAACGTTTACTCGTGAGAAAAGAGAAAAAAAAGGATTTAATGAAGATGGATGGAAAGAGTCCTGGCGGTAATGTTGGAGACGGGGATGCGGATATGTTGATGGATGATAGTAGCAGTACTAGTTTCATCGTCTCGAGGAACACTACTGGGAAGAAATCACCTTTCACGAGTGGCAGACGAAAGACGCAAATTAAAACTGAGACTGGAGACTTTATTAATACGGAGAACGAGAACAAACGGTACTCTAAAGGTACTGGAATGTCTGATAGGAAGCAGGAAACTGCGATAGAGCGAATAGCTCATTTATACTATACTCTTGGACTATTGTGCTCCTCCCACCCCATTCTCATCTTGGTAATTACGACCACTGTAGTAGCTTTGTCTTGGTATGGGATACAAATTATTAAAACTGGAAATGCCATTTCTTAGTGGCGATTTCGCGGACTTAAATAAATCCTGACGTGTGTTTTTTATTGGATCTGGATCGAACTTGTAGCCTTCCGCTGCTCAGTCTTCCTTTGCCAGGAAATCGACCTCAGGAATTTATTATAATTAAAGAAAATTATTCCGTCCCACCGCCTCAAGGATTTAATGATGGTAGTGACTGGCCTAGATGGTACAAAGGACCTCCAATTGCGTATATTCAACAAGTGATTGTAAAATCGGCTGTTGTGCCATGGAGCAAAAACTTAGTTTTGACGGATGCCTACCGGGGTCCCCTCGCCGAAGTATTTTCTATCATCGAAAGTATATCATCGGATAAAGCTAATGAGTAAGGCACAAAACATCTACTATAAACCATGATTTTTTATTTTATTTTACAATTTCATATATATGTTCTTTTCATTAGATCAATTGGTTTATCCAGTCATTGCTTTCGTGTCGGACCTGTGAAATCCAAAGCCTTGAAAGGGAAAGTTCCCGTTTTGCCTGAGAATGACTGTCTTGTAGTCTCTCCAGCCAACTTTTGGCAACAGGATTACACCAAGTTTCAAACCGATCCTGATATCATTTCTACAATTCTAAACTATCAGATTCATCAAAAAGGACGAAGTGGTCTGGCAGAAATTCTGCTAGGTATGAATGTAAGAGAAACAGGACTGAAAAGAAATCCTTTCAAGGCAAGACAAAGGGTTGTGACCTACGCTATAACTGTGGTGCTGCGAACGTATCATGAAGAGTAAGTAAATACCTCAGTCAGAAAATACTCTTCAATTAAAAAGGCGTTTTCATTGTAGTATAATCAAACCTAATTAATTTTGATTGCTTTATTACTTAATAGATTTATTACTACTCTTCAAAATAAACTGCAAAAGTTCTACTCGACCAAGTTGGATCATGTGCTGGATGCAAATATAAAAGAAATGTCCAACTCTAGTGGTTTCGTTCACGACAACGGATTAGAATCCGAACCGGAAAGGATATTTCACATTTATTACCCATCGCAATCCTCCCTATTCGAGCTGATTCCTCTGGTGGCTACGTACTTTGCAATGTTTCTCTACGTTTACTTCTCCATGAATAAGATAGATATTGTAACCTCCAAGCTAGGAATGGCTTTTAGTGCTTTAACTACAGTGGTGGCTTCCCTGTGTATGTCTGTCGGACTTTGTTCCCTTTTTGGGATGAGTTTCGAAGTGAATGCAAGGGCAATCTACCCTTACCTAGTCATAATCATAGGATTGGAAAACATTTTAGTCTTGACAAGATCAGTTGTTTCTACTGCACCTAATTTGGATATGAAAATACGCGTTGCTCAAGGACTAAGCAAGGAAGGATGGAACATTACAAAAAATCTTTTAGCTAATGTGACTATTCTAACGATAGGCTTTTTCACGTTTGTGCCAGCAATTCAAGAATTTTGTATTTTGGCAATAATCGGACTTCTCTCAGACTTCTTCCTTCAAACGTTCTTCTTTGCGACGGTGCTCTCATTAGACATCCATAGACAGAAATCTTTGACCGGGAGACCACATAGATTTATCGGTGCACCCTTGAGAACTCCTATGCATCCCATAGCGAATGGAGACGTGAATAAGAAAGCTAAACAGATAAAAACAAAGACAAACTCCACTTCTGAGCTTAATGGAGGTTTGAAGCGAGTTTCCAGTTCAGTTTCTGTTGTCGCCCCTTCTCACACTGCCCCGATTCTTGTCAAGATTCCAAAGCGTCTGAAGGTCGTGTACTTTTGGGCAAGGACAAGGTTCTTCCAAAGGACTTTCACTATAGTCATGGTTGGGTGGATATCTGTGATTATATATGAATCGGGGATTGTCGCCCACTTCAAATCTGAAGCAGAGGATGTGATGCTTCCTCTAAACTATAAAAGTGAGGATTCACGGCTGCCCCATCACGTGAACGGTAGCAGTAACAATAGGTTGACGATAAATCTGCTGACTTCTAAAGAAGCCCCATTTAATTACTT
>JAANSQ010001766.1:0-13970 GCA_036850885.1 Lepidocyrtinus dapeste
AACTGGAATAAGCAAGCTAGTAATAATTGCTTTTTATGTCACAGGCTATAAACTGGCTTTTAACTATTTAAAAGCGAAGAGGAACACTGATGCTATTGACGTCTGTCACATTGTCTTAGCGAAGCATCCTACCTACCCGAAAATCAAGAAGGAGATCATGGACAAAGCCAGAGCAAGTTTGAGGGTGTAAAATTAAGTAAAGATTAAGGTTCAGTTAGAAATATGTATTTTAATGTAAAATTGTAAACGAGAAATGACCAGTTACATATTTCATTAAATTATTTGTTAAGGCAAAGAAAGATTAAAATACTATGTAATTAATTTCATTAACTAGAACCTTTAAAGCGGTTGGACAAGATTACTACACGAATAATTCATTCTAAAGAACTGGTTTAGTTTAACTACAAACAAACGGGGACAAGATTTACATTAAAATTATAGTCACTTGTGAATGTAAAATAACTGAAGAAGTTAACTTTTTAACTAAAGTTTGATTTCAAGAAATTCATCCAATTAGCAAAAAATTACTTGGCATTGTCAGTTTTTAGTTGGCATCTTCGCAAGCATCAATCCAGTCGTTGAAAACATCAATGGGTTCCGACAAATGGTGTATTGGAGTACGAAATTTCTCCTCGCAGATGCGACAAGCGATTTCCGCAGTTTTCCGAGCTTTATCCCTGAAAAATGGAATGAAAATTAGATTCTTGTTTACTAATCAAAATAATTCCCCGTTAGGCTTTTAAGGTCATGTTTAAGTAAATAAATAATAGATTCGTTACATTTTCACTTCGCAAGTTTGTTCATGATTGCAAAAGGGACAGTCAAACTGAGTATCCAGTTTCTGGATTGGCGTTACCGCGGCCTTCTTCACTGGCTTCCTGCTCTTCCTTTTCACCATTTTCGACCCCAAAGCAAGGCTCCAATGAACGGCTGAAGAGGAATTCAAACTGTGGAACAACAATGCGCGGAAATCAAAATTTTGTCGGCAATAAAGGAAATAAAAACTGCATAAAAACCGTGTATTTATCTAGACAAACTTTAAACAGAAGAAATTGTTATCGAAAAATTGTCAACTCGCTCCTTTTGACAAACTTGAATTGTTGAAGAACTGAAATTTTCTCTTTCCAAGATCAATCATCTGACATCACCAAGAGAGGTATATCTATCTCAGGCGCAACCGAAAATCATTTTAATAAACCATTTACGGCGTTCAATTTCCCTGAAAGTAGATTTTCTACCTCTGTCTTGTCACCACAACTTAAATTTATAGCTCAAATTTCCCCAAAGTTCCGATCAAAAATGTTTGCTAACTTTGTAAATAATATTTGATTGCTTGCTAAGCTTAAATTATGTAACGCAGAGAGTCTTCTAATTAAAAGGCTGAGTTTATGGGCTTAGGTAATTTTCCTTTCTCCATAATTTAACAACACTTTACGTAATGCACACATCCCGATGTTTTTAACATGAAAAACCAAGGCTTGAGATTGAATTAGGCTTAGCGAATGAAAGCAACATCGCTTATCGATATTTCCATAAATGGTAATGTATGTTTCAGAGGAAACAGTCAAACATTATCGCTGCTCGTTGAATCATCATCATCATCATTACTTTTACAATATGCAAATTAAAAAGGATGCATCATGCATCAAACAGGACAAAAAAAAGTCAATATTTGATGAAACTTTTAATTGAGAAATGACCAAGGCTTGAGATTGAATCAGGCTTAGCGAATGAAAGCAACATCGCTTATCGATATTTCCATAAATGGTAATGTTTCAGAGGAAACAGTCAAACATAATCGCTGCACGTTGCATCATCATCATTACTTTTACAATATGCAAATAGAAGAGGATGCATCATGCATCAAACAGGACGAAAAAAAGTCAATATTTGATGAAACTTTTAATTGAGAAATGAGGTCCCATTCGTTTCGTACCAATGTCTTGCAGGGCCTTACGTTTACACTTGTCATTAATTAGCAACAATAAACCTAACACGCATTTTTGGATTTATTTTAAGACTATGTCCAACTTAACTTCAAGTTTCGCGGGCAAAACTCAATTCATATTCAAATTCAATGCAAATTAGTACCAAAGTTTATTGCATCGTCCAAGGAGGCGAAAATGAGTTGAATACTTCCATTGGCTTTCTTCACAAACGTTTGGGGTATTTTGAATCGAAACTCACAACACTTTTTCTAATGAATGTGTTGCTTCAATTTCCTGCTCTAGACCTTCTAAGGTGGCATGAGCTGAGGGAAAAATGCTTAAAGCTTAATTGCTTTCTATCTGCATAAATATTGAAACTTTTAGGTAAATACTTTGATGGTGAACTGTAAAGTTTGAAGAATTCATATAATATTCAAAAACAAGATAAATATTCAAAAATAATGTGAACAAGCGACAATTTATTTATTAACAGCCTCATGCGCTTTGGTCAAAGGTCAACTTAAACTGGCCTATAAAAGCCCGGATTTTCATTCAGTCGCTTCATATTGCTTCCTGCTTTCGTCTTGATCGCAACGCTTCAAAGTCCAGACTTAACGGAAATTATTTTCAGGTCTTGAACTCTGCCGAGATTGGAGATTGTAAGATCCGATTTGTCAGCCATGGGACACACTAGAAAACGTTCGAAAGATGCTGAAGAGTCCTCCACCAGAGTACTTCGACCAAGAGCCAAGGATAAAAGGTAAAAATTTTGTACAAGAATAGCAAGATTATGAGTAATTGATAGTTTAGAAAAGTGTGTGGGATTATTAAAACTTAAGTATTAATCATTTCTTAAATGGCAGCGCGGTAGAATCACCATCCCCGCCGAAACGAATCAGACAAGAGATCCCTGTAGGAACTCCTGGACAACCCCGAAGACTTACTAAAAACCGCAAAATGGCTATAATCTGGTTCCTCTATGAATTTTATCAAAATCCTAAAGAGTTTGGGTTTTACGGATCTAATGTTTGGGTGGATCAAATGATTAGCCACATGGAGGAAAAAAGGCCGGATGGAATATGCCGTTCAGATATTACTCATTGGATGAAGTCAAAGTTTTATGCGAGGGTAATGGAGGAACAAAGAAACTTTAAATTTTTCTGAATCTGTATGATAAATACTTGATGTTAATTTGCTTGTTTAATTCTAATCTTTAATTTACCTTTTTAGTTGCTGAATGAGTTTGACTCAGGGCGTTGGACAGAGTCTCCTTCCGATTCAGGGATTGACCAAAATGATCAAGAAGTCGAACATTATGCGATTAAGCAAGAGAATGACGATGACGATGATCCACCATTGACGAAAATGAAGACACCATTGCCGAAACAACCGTCCAACACGAAGATAAAAACGAATGCTGTAGAAGAAGACATCAGCTTCCTTTTTGAAGATGAAGGAGATACTCCTCCAGTTGAGAAAAAGACTTCGTCTAAGGCAACGCAAACTCCTTGCTCCAGTCGACAAATCCAGCACCCTGTAAACTCCCAGAGAACACCTCAGGCTTACACAGATCCCGGACTATTGGACCATAACTACTGTAGAAATGGAGTTGGTGCTGCGAACCCAAACTTCAAGTGGTTACCACAGTTGCCACCCCGAGTGAAACTCCAGGAGCAGGTTCAATCGTTACAAGAAACCATCGCAGAAATCAGAAAAGGAGCAAATGCTGGAATGGAATCACCCGGAATCATGCTGGACGAGTGTCAATTGGCTGTCTCGCTACTAGAGAAGCTTGTGAAGGATTCATAATTTAATTTATCAAAGTCGTTGAATTTTCTTTATATATAATTTATATAACAGTTAATTTTAATTCAATACTTTTTCTGGGGTTTATGAATTTTTCAAACTTTTTCCCTTTCATTTGGATATTTAATTTTTCCAAGAAACATGTGTGATACGATGGAGGAAGAGTTTTAAGTCGTACTTTGCGGCAGTTTCGGTTTTGAAGTTAATTTTAATTCAATTCTTTTTCTGGATTAATGAATTTTTCAAACCTTTCCCTGTAAATACATTAGACTATTCAATTTTTTTTAAGAATTTAAAATCGTTAACTTGTGTGATATGATGGAGGATAAGTCTTACGCTGCGATTCGCGTCAGTTTCAAAATAAATAGCTAAGATTTATTGATAATCGAATATTTTAATTTAGAAATCATTTGCTTGAATTTATTTCATCTGTGTTTCTCACTTAAAGTATATAATCAAATTAATCAGAGGTAAACTTGAACATCATCAAATAATTGAACAGAGCATCCACGAAAAATTTAACCCGAATTACCCAATCATGAAATAGTTGAATCTCAGTTGAAAACTCAAATTTGGAATTACTTATAAATGAACATATTTTTAACTATTTATTTCATCAAGAATGACTTACAATGGAACGAATCAAACAGTTGGTATCGGATTCAATTTAACTTGTTATTGTAAGGCAATCAATACATAATTTAAGTTCAGATGAAAATTACAGGCTACGTACAAATTCGAAATTACAGGCTAAATGCTAATCGCTAACTGACATATTATTTAGTTCAAATACGTAGTATTCTGTGATATACCAAATTGCCTCTGAGGACAAAGTTGGTTTCAAGGAAGACATGAATTACGCTTTATGTGAAGGCAAAATGTTTCACTTGTTTTACTTCAATTTACTAATTCTGTTGGAAATAACCAAGAACAATATTTTCCTATAGGAATGACCCGAAGAAATAAGTTTCTAGAAATAAATATTTGAAGAGTGCAGCAGAGTGGAAGTTTCTTTTTTGACGAATATCTCATGAATTATTTCGTGTTCCAACTTCCAATTAAAGTTTGGCAGCGTTAGGTCTTAGGGATCATAAATGATAGTTACATTAAGAAAAGGGAGCCACCTTCATAACCAGATGCTGCAGAAGCATGACAAGGCTTACAATCATGCCTGCGATTCCAAAGAAGAAGAGAGCCTGAGGAAGTTCCAAAAAAGGAAAAATGTCATTATTCCCCCCAAAAAATCCGACATTTGTACAAACAAAGCACGTTAAAATATTACCGTCTCAAGTTGCCGACAGTTCTGCGGTTCTCCAGGATTTCTCTGTTTACCTGTTTTCTTCTCATTCTTATTGCTTTCTGCCTCTCCCTCTGGCTGGACAAAGACTACGTGCGTGTCATCTTCGCCCACCTCCTCGGCGGAGGATGTAGCCTCAAGACGGAAACAAAATATTGAACATGACCATCTATTTACTTTGTACTTTTAATTAGAGGTTCTGGGAGTAAACCAAGGAGGGTCTGTTTACCTCATCCTGGGAATATCTCCCATATTGCCCTTGGCTTCTCGTCCCAATCCCTTCCGGAATCAATTTTTCTAGCTCTTGTTGAGGAGCCATTAATCCAAAGCAGAGACTACGTGCGTGTCATCTTCGCCCACCTCCTCAGCGGAGGATGTAGCCTTAAGACGGAAACAAAATATTGAACATGACCATATAATTACTTAGTACTTTTAATTAGCGGTTCTGGGAGTAAACCAAGGAGGGTCTGTTTACCTCTTCCTGGGAATATCTCCCATATTGCCCTTGGCTTCTCGGCCCAATGCCTTCCGGGATCAATTTTTCTAGCTCTTGTTGAGGAGCCATTAATCCAAAGCAGAAATCCCTATTTACTCTAAAGCTCCCTTATTGACAAAAATGGAATTACTCCAATCACTCCACAATCAAATGAATTTTTAATCTGAACACAATTCCAGTGAAATTTAAAAGGTCCACTAGTTCTATCTTCTTCGTAAAATCTCCAGTGAAAGACTTTCCCTTTCGCCCTACCCGCTGCTTTTATATACCTCCCAAAATAATTTCCAAGCAGACACTGACAAACACATCAAAACTAACAGAAAAGAACTCAATCTACCATAATTTATCTCAATATGGAGAGAATTTACTAATGTAACATAATCCGCCCATTTATCTCTACAATGTTTTCCCTAGTTGATGACCCGGGACAAGATAGGAGATCACACAAAGAAGCTTACTGATAGTACTACAGTTACACTACTTATGTACACAAAACCAACAAAACATAAAAAAAATTCTAATCCTGACAATTTCAAAGAGTGTTAGACATGCACATTCCACACTAAATAAACATAAGAGCATCATGCATTGCAACACAGTCACATTCACATTCTATTCTGGGAGTGAGAGAAAGTGCCATTAATTTTTTTCTCCAAAGGTTTTTCCTTCGCAGCATACATATACTTCTCCAGTATAACTTATTCCAACTCCAACCGCAGCTTGCTTACTCCTTTCTTTTAGCGCTGGAGAGGTTTAAAGTTTCTTCATTTCTCATGACTCACAATCCCAATGCATTTGTTTCTGTTGGCTGTATAAACTCTACATTTTATCCAGCAGTTCTTACAGTATTTGTGTATGTAACCAGTGTACGGCTACTGCTCCAGCTATGTCCTGGCTCTGTTACATTTTGGTCGGATAATCGGGCTAATTCGGGTTCTCTCATCGATTCTCTTCCATGCAACTCTTTACTCCCTTCTCCACATTGAATAAATGTTCAGAACTCTTCCTCCATTAGGTTGAAACTAACCTGGTCATTTTTCTGTCTGAGAAAAACAATTTATTTTGTTCCTAGTACGTGTTCAATTATTCATGTCTTATCATCCCATCAGAATCATTAGCTTCCTGACAAATTTACGTCATCCTTTCATTCCTTTCCCTAAGTATTTTCTTGGGCTTGTCAGACAGTCTATATTTTTTAAAGACTGGGAAGAAGCTACTCCAATTTTATTAAATAGGTAGTATACACTCATACTGACTGTAGGAGTCCTACCTATCTTTTGTCCCCTTTTAATTACCTCATCCAAAGAGAATATCTTTTTACCTTTGTTTTCCTCAAGGTTATAATGCCACTTAAAGAAGGCACTTCCGTTGCTTTTGCGAAATTACAGGAAGATTTTTCTTGTAGCAACTCATTTTTTTTGTTTATACATTCATTCGCATTCTTACATGAGTTCCCTCCCAGCGAAATTTTCAGAGAGACTTGAACGGAAGCTACTTTTTATGTCATACTTACCCTCAGTCTCCTTTTCTTAGATAATCACTTCCTTGGAAAACCACTTTATCACTGCTTTCCATCAAGGCATGCATGATACATGCGAACAATTTTTACGGTCCATTGTAATAAAAAACCGTTTCTCCACATGCCTTAGGTACTCTACACAATAATTTTATAAGAAAAAGTGGGTTTGTAGGATGAAATAACAAATGTGATGTGAGGCACGTCAGCAGTTAAGATTTCATCAGGACATGAAACTCTCAACTCTGAAACAGGAACGGGTGGGGCAAGTTGATAAAAGCTTGCCCTTCCTTACGTAGAAAATGAACTATATAGATCATTTATTGTGTAAAGCCCTTTAATCCCTTTTTAATTGGAACCCTCATATGTGTGTCTCTAAATAATGACTTTCCTCCCATGATGGTTCAAGGTCAGGCCCGGACAAGTCTAAAGTATTTTTAATTAATTTAAAAGTACAACGAGTCCATACTTTAAACTCTTCTGGAATACTTGGCCAAGCTTGGAATCTACTGTAAATTAAGGGAGCTTATGTAAATTTCTAACAAAAGGAATTTCCTTGATTATCTCTATACATAATATTTTTAAAGGATAAATTAAATGTACACATTTCGTAAGTACTTTAGGATTGCGTAAGGACTAAGGACCTTGTTTTGTATTTTGCACAAACATGAACATAAAGGCAAAACTAGGCGTTTGTTTACCACTCAAGGCGTGTGTGATGCTTTCTTTTTTCTATGTTTTCTTGATTATAATTCAACATCATCATCATCCTTTAGCTCCCGGGTGAGTCATACATATTTATTCTGGAAAAGCAAGAGGGATTCTGTACTTTTCGTTCGAATTCCTCTGTAGCACTGTATTACCACATAAAAGCCGCTTAACAATGCGACGACAACGTTCTTTACAAAGCCTCCTAGTTCCAATCAGCTTTCCCCCGCATCTGTAGCTTCTGTTGCTCCTGGAGTTCATGTAGTTCCTACAGTTTTCCCATTTCACGAGATGAACGTATGGACCGTAATAAGAAGAGAAATAATGCGCTATTAAGTCCTTTTGTTTACCTTACCTCTTTATTGCTCCAGTTATTTCCTTTTGATCAGACTATACATTTTTTGCTGACATTGCAAAAATATTAATGTTCCTCCAAAGTGAAAGTCTTTAGATGGGGGAACAAGCAGCTAACCTCCTGGTCCAAAATGAGATAAGTCGGTGAAATGGAAGAAGTGTTTGAACAAGATAAAAAAACCGAGAAACTACACTAAAAATGAGAATACACAAGTAGATTGCAGCCTCTTTATCAGTTTCTGCCTGGTTTCCCTAGAGATTTGACCGACATAGTCAATCTCATCTTTAGTACCGAAAAAACCACTTGTTCCCCATGGATGAAAGAAGAAGAGCAAAATAAACTAAGAAATGGCCAAAGAGCCGTTATTGTATACATTCTACATGTTTCTGTACTCTTTAGGGTTATCTCTCTATTCATCAACGTTTTAACGGGAAAATGTAATTATTGTGAAAGAAAGAAATATATTTACTTACCTCTAAATTATTTTATTCCCTGAAATGAATTAGGCACACGAGGCAATTTCGTATTAACGAGGAAAGCCTCAGTTTAACTTAATCCATTACGAATAAAATTGTTTGATGGGAGAATCAAAATCAATGTAAGATTAAAGACTCCTCTGAAATGATTTTTTCGGAATTTACTCAAGCAAACTTTCTCTGATGTTATTGATGTAAGTTCTAAGCAAGCTCATACATCCGGAATGAAATATGTGGATGAGTGAACACAACATGAATGAAGTCTGAATCCTTTTTTTTGTCTAAAATCCCTCAAGTGTGACAATCTATCTGATCACAGAGATCAGAGCTGGTGTCGGGTGCGGAAGCAATGAGATGTTACGGTGCATAAAAAAAAGTAACGCCTGGAAGGAATCTCTTATGGAAGAACAATGATATTGACTGATCCTCAAGCGGAATATTATCAAAGATGATGTATTTTTGGAAACTATCATTTCTCATTTTATTCTTTGATACTGTTCCATCAAACATATTTGCTTTCTGTAATATTGTCTCTGTAAAAGGGAGCGCCAGGAGGGAAATCTGAGAGTCAAGCCTTCATTTGATTATAAAACTAGATACTTTGAAAGTTTTTTTTACAAACGGTAGCAATAATACGGTTAGGGTTAGGATTGATTATATGAATAGTATGATGGAAGGGTAGATTTACTACAGAATTTTCATAGACTAAGCCGTTCCAACATTAAAAATACATTAAGAATGTTTATAGTAGTGATCGGGGTAACTTGAAAAATTTGAATGATTGCCTCGTTGACTTTGTTTCTGTAAGTTTAAGCTTAAGCGTTCGGATAGATTCTTTGTTGTTTTATATTTAATTTAATCAAAACTCAAAAATAAATTATTGATTTAATCCACGCGCTGTCACTGTTCCACCCTAGAGAAGTATTTCAAATGTGGTAGAAGCCTTAGCTAAATCTCAAAACTCTGTCAAACGCGGTCGAATGAAGTATAGCAGTAAATATGAAATTAGGTAGATTATGTTTACATCGTAGAATAAAAGATTCTTTGTTGTTTTATATTTAATCTAATCAAAACTCAGAAATAAATTATTGATTTTATTCACGCGCTGTCACTGTTCCACCCACGAAGATATATTTTAAATAGAAGCCTTAGCTAAATCTCAAAACTCTGTCAACCTCCGAATAATGAAGTATAGCAGAAAATATGAAATTAGGTAGATTATGTTTACATCGTAGAATAATCACTGTCGCTTCAGGTCATGAGTTCTCTTGATTGCGTCATCGATTCTTGCATTGTTTTGTTCAGTCTGTAGAAATAAGGGTATAGTATGAATTGGATAAGCTGTATACTAAATACATGGGCGAATTTAGAAAAAAATGAGTTGGACTTACCATGTCATTGATAATATTCATTTGTTTATTTTGGCTCTCAATCTCTGTATTCATGTCAATCGCCATATTGCGCAAGTTACCCAGCATGCTGGAATCCATATTTTTGTCCATTTCATCTTCCCCCTCATCTTCTTTGATTCTGGAGGGGATATAGAGGTTATACAGGCTCTTTTATAATCTTTTATATTGATCTCGAATCAGCAACTGTTTCTCGATTCATTTGATGAGAATAGCGCTAATATAAGCTGATTAAATGTAGCAAAACATGACTTTCCTCACCTGGGAATATATCCTCCGGACATTCCACAACCTGCGTTATTGCTACTATTATTTTGATCCTTACTACTATTTTTATTTAGTGGCCAGCCTAGTTGAGGACTTGGAGTAAACGGCCTACGAGCAACGCCGTCTAGGACTACACCATCCCCTGCATTCCTCCAAAGCGTTTCATCATCTTTGTAGTTCGCTCTAGGTGTCCAGATAGAATTTCAACTTTTTAAACTTATTTTTCAAAGAATGCTATGAAATCTCAGCTTGATCACTTACTTTTTGAAAGGATTATTGAAAATTCCACAACACTTCTCCATTCCTTTAAGGTTCTTCTCTGCACTAATTAAATCTTCTCTCATTACCGTTAAACTGTCCTGAATTCTATCGAGTTGCTCTTTCTGATCGTCTAATGCTACGATGATCTTGATGCCGGCATCTTTTGCCTAAATAACGTACACAATTATTGTCAATTTCAGTTATATAGTTCGAATTTGCACTAAACTTTATTTAGAAAATTTATTACGCAACAGGACCTGCTCGCTTAGTTCAACCATTCTTCTCGTGCTCAAGAGCGACTATAAATAATAAAATGGTTAAACATATATTGAATCTACATATTTAGTTTAAATTATTAATTTTTTTCACAAAAACATAACCTCCTCTTGCATCATATCTCATGACAAAATTGAAATTGTAAGAAAGGGTCTTATAAACCCCTAACGAGTCGTTTTAATGTACGCAACGACCTTTAAAGTACTTTACTAAAACAAAACGTTTAATTTTATGCCGGGAATACCACTGGTACAAAATTAAAAAAAAAAATTGTGACATAATCTGCAAAACTTACCTCGTTAGCTACTTCACTAGCCTTTTCCTTCAACTCCTCCAGCTCCACTTTGGCTGGATCAACTACAGGGATCATCCCATTGGCACCATCTCCTTTAAACATCACCTCCATTATTATTTGAGCTTTTTGGGCCTAAACTAGCTTTCCCTATTACACCATTCGCACTAAAGCTTGCCTTGGAGCATTCTGGTTTCTGAGTTGGTGGGGGCTCCGATGAAGAAGAGGAAACTAACTTTTTCAAAGATTGCAAGCCAGGAACATTCATCATATTTACTTCTAAATTAGAACTTTCAGCACAATCACATCAATTAAAGGTTTGAATGAAAAGGTAGTATAATTTCCCACGCTTATTTCCCATTTTTATCCAAAAAGTTTTACATAATTTTCACTCTAACTTCACTCAAGAGTTTCATTACCACTCCAGCCATTTAATGAGGCTTACTTCCCTCCGCCTTTATAATAAAAGTTCCTTGATAAAATCTCAGTTTGGAGCTACTCAACAACCGTGTAAGAACATTAACGAGCTTTTTAGTCGTTTACACTCCTCCACATTTACACTTTGCTTCAACATAACCATGTGGGATAGAACAAGACCCCATCACAGGGACGCTTCCTGAATTGAACTGAGAACGAGCCTGAAAGACTATTTGATGAAGAGAGTCTAACCAGAACATTGCATTTTCTTCCTGTTGCCTATACCATCAACCCTTTCTACCTTTATTCCAAGGGAAAATATGGGAATCAAGTGGAAACCCATTTTCAGGTTTCACCAGGCATATTTCATCGACCCAGGCAAGGCAGACAAGCTTGAGGATGAACTCGAACCGTCGCTTCCTATTCTATCTCCTTTCCTTTCCCTCGTTCAGTTTGCCTGTTCTCCTCGTTTCAAATAGTACTCCTGTGCTACTTGTTGATGTTGCTGGTTTCCCACTCTCACACCAAGTTCAATGTTAGCTTGTTGAATCTTTTCTCACGTACTGGAACAATAAGAATAGAAGTGAATGGAACACTAGACGGAAATTTTATCCCGGTCTTTGCTTTTCCACCATTGTTACAATTCTACAAATTTCAGTAAGTATAAAATCTCAAAAGACAATGCGAAACGAGATATGCCACACTTCACAAGACAACTTTTTTAATGATGACGAATGATGACTTATGGGACACTGTTACCATCACCATCCAGGTTTTTTCCTTTTCAGCTTGGAGAAACAAACTGGTTTACCCTTTTCGCTCCTTTAAGATGTGATTTTCTTAAAGAAGTTTCTGGGTTTTTATTTCAAGGAGGACCTTTTTCTATTCTGGGAAGCTTAAAAAGGGTGTTGCATTCGGAATGTTTTGTCTTTTTATTTTATTTCGCAACGTCCAAAATACTTTAGATGAGAATAGGAACACTTGGTATAGAAGAATATGTAACTTGGAAAATGTCGCGGAGCAAATGACTCAGGAAAAATGTATTAGCTTTTGGAGAGGCTAAAGTAAAATGTATTCTTTTGTTGAGATGCTCTGATGACAAAATACAGTGCTATTCCGTCGAGCTTACTGAGAATTATGACGATGAGCAATCAAACCGCTGCCAAATGCCGTTCTGATATATTTCTAAGGATTTTCCTCCTTTGGTTTGTCGTTGTAGTTAGTATCAATCATAAAAGTGGCGAGCCACTGGATATGATATGACATATTATATGATGTCGTGACACGAAAAATATATTTCATTAGGTTAAGTATCTCTGTTTGCTTTGACTAAACGTACTTTTTCTCTTTTTCGTGTCCCTCACGCTAAGTAGGCCCTTTTGTCCTTCCAACCTAATATTACGAAATTCCACTCCCGAAGCTTTGGATGCTACATCGGGAAGTGTTTATATACTTTAGGTGAACTCTAAAGAAGACCCATTACGATGCCATGGATATTAATATTTTTTAGCTTGGAAAACTCTTTCTAACCCAACACTCCCTGTTCTAATACACCCTTCGCAAAGATTCCCGGAGTAAATGGAAAAGTTTCTTTAGATGAGTTTGGGAGAACAGGCTTTTTTACGACAAAAATGGGCCCTTTGACTCCCTTGTGAGGTGGAGCTTCATTCCGATGAGAAACCTAACCTAACCAACCGTTTAAAGGTTCACCTTCCCAAAGTATTTCAGTATTTAGAGTTTCCAGCGAAACAATTTAATACCTATAAAGAAGAATATATGTCCCCATAAGTCGTCATTCCTAGAAATGGCTCAAATTGACTTTGTTGGTACCATATTATCCGGATTTTTATAACAAGCCTGTGAGTTACATTATATTTTCTGGAAATTTGACCATGTGCAATGGACATATAAAACATATCTAACCGTAGTTTATTATATTGCTCAATTTTTATTTTCACATACTTATCATCGTTATTATCATCATCCAGTAGATCAAAACGACACCGAATTTCATTTTGGATATTTTGTAGCGGTTTACGCTTTCTCCTTTGATGTTTTCATAAAGATACTAGTCCTTTAGGGCTTTCGCTTTCATTTTCTTTTCCCTCTTTTATGGCTTTACTTAGAACTGACTTTTGATACCAAAAGTAGAAAGTGATTTACTCTTATAACTTCTGTAACGTACGAATCAGTGTGAAACAGATGTGAACAAACGGTACCCACGCTACACTCCCCAATTGTCATAGGCTGCACGAGGTGCAAAAGTTTATTTGATGATAAAATCATGAGATATGATATGACTTCCGTAAGTATGGAGGAACACAAAAGAAAATAGATATTTCAGACAGCACAGCTGGAGTCCACACCCCGCAATTTCCTTGAAAGACTATGAGACTTTTTCATGTAAAATGTTGAGTCAAGTCGTAGACTGACGTGATCTTTCATTCTTCAAGTTCATATTAACGT
>JAANSQ010001767.1:0-13968 GCA_036850885.1 Lepidocyrtinus dapeste
CCTAAAAGTGCACGTTATTGCAGATGCTAGCACCTCGCGAAACGCAGCCGATCGGTTCCTCGCAATCGAAGTAAGTTTAATCAAAAACTTCAATTTTAAATGTCATGAAATATTAACTTATGTTATCTCTGTTACAGCGCCTTCGCCAAATCGGATGCTTCGTCACGACAAGCGAAACAGTAATATTCAAAATGTTAGGGGATAAGGAAAACCCAAAATTTCAAGAGATACGACATCTCGTAAAGGAGCCATCTCCAAACACGGGTCTTATTCCGGGTCTAATAAAACTTTGAAGAAAGCAGCAAAAAACTGTATGCGACATGCGAAATAATCCTGCACAACCTTCACATAAATAACGCAAGAAAGTACACTTACATATTAAAGGAAACAAAAAAAAACTAATATATTTCTCGACTGGTATTTATCTCTCAGACACAGACACGACAAGAAAATATAATGTTCTTTTCAGACACCCTCAAGAAAGAAAATGACAGGACTTGTGTACTTAATAAAAAGATTTTATGTAGAGCATAAAATTGATGCTAGAGTCAAATTTTTTATTAAACTAACAAGGAATCAATGCAATACAATTTTTTCAACGCTGCTAAATGCTGTACGAAATGAAGGTTTCGCTTTTCAACCAGTGTGCTTGAAAATTAAGGTGATTATAAAAACAAGCTATAAAAATATGCAAATCAAGTGCATCTAATAAAACAAAAAATTATTTAAATAACTTCTATTTATATCTCCTCTCCCTGGTTGGAGTTTGGAGTCAGAAAGGGTAGTATTTTGGAAAATGACTGTTATCGAATCAATACTTTATAGTGACTTTCGATAATGTGTATAGCTAGACTGGTAGATGAATAGAAAAAAAATAATTTTTAAGCAACCAAGAAGCCAAAGAATAAGTGTCGAATTAACGTAGATACTATAGACTTTAATTGGTAGATTTAGACTACAAAAATATATGCCGATCAGGAAAGATTACTGATAGATTTGATCCGGGGGAAGAAGGAATAAAAAAGTAGACTAGTAGGAATTAAATAAATAAGAAGAGAGGAAATGTGATGATAACAGCGAATGAAGATAAAAATAGACAGAGATAAATAATTAGGTATAGGTATTATCAAACTATATAGTCTGAAAGACAAAGATAAAGCTACTACCCAATTAAATTTTTACCAGCATTGATCAGTAACCATGTTAACATATAGAGATAGTGTAAAGGTTTAAATTGAGGTACGGTCTCCAGCAGGGTGCGTAGACTGTGGAGCCAAGACAGCTCAAAAACGAACAGTATGTGACGTATTGACGGGAAGAAAATAATTTTAATTTGGAAACAAGTTTCGAATAGAATTGCGAAATAACAGTGGATTGTAACATTAACAGAGTGAGAAACTTAAAATATTATAATATTGTGGTCTCATGAGAGGGTGTAGTGGGCTTGATCGTGACTTGTGAGCAAAAGAAAGTAGAAAGCATTGCAGTTGCAGTAGAAAATCCCTATCTAACATCAGCAAATTAAAAAAAAATAGTTGAAGCGGATACAATTAGGATTGAACCAACATTAAACTTGGAAGTGAATGTATTACAATTCAAGAGTCATTTGATAAACGCAAAGAGGCTTTATTCTTTAAGATGTGTATACTGCCAATGACACACGCCAAGCTGACACATTAAGTTGACATATTTATTCCTTTGACTAATTTGTAGTTTTTAATATCATCAAGTTTTGGTATCTGGGTAGCTCACCGAGGTCCTACAAATATCATTATTAAGTAATTCTCCAACCGAGTGGTTCGCTTTATTTAATTAATTTTGATTTTTTCATTGAAAGAATGGATGCATTATTTATTTGTCATGTGTTTTCTGCCGTTGTTCCTTTCATTTTCCATAGTTTTCCAGATGGACCTGATTGATCTCAAATGCCCCAAAAAATACATTTCACAACCATAACCGTTGTGCCATATATCCATAATTGATTGATGTTAATAATATTTGAAATAAAATATAAATTTCGAAATAATTGAAAGCTTATTTTGTGCTTAATTTAAATCAATACTTCATCAATTATCAGATTGATAACCAAAATGTTAATAAGAAAATTAGAATACTCAAAACCATTCTTTACTTGAATGAATGTCCTAGTATGCAAACTGATTTTCAGACAAGATGAAACGCTACCTCTGCGCTTCCAACAAAGTATTTGGCTTGGCTCCGCCGATTTCTCCAGCATAAATTTTAGCCGTTTACATTCAAAAGTGTCCTTTGATAAAGCATTGAAAAAATATGACGACGCACGACTATACGCCAACACATATTTAACCGCAGCAAAGTATAGTCCACTAAAGATTCTTCAGTGAAGATTGTATGGAGTATGGACAAGAATGACATGAATCGCATGGAAAAAATAGTTTGCCAGTCCGGTCATGTCACCACCAGCATAGCAGCAGCACTAGCAACCAGGAAGATTCCTGTACTACTCTCTTTGCTCTTCTACTTGACTTGAAAGAAAGAATTATTCAATGAGTGACTATGAATGAACGAAGTACGACTAGTGCGTGCGTGCGCTGATGAAAACGTTTGAACTTTTTGTTCCCTATCCTGCCTGTTTATTTGGTTAGTTGAGTTTGCCGCGATTTTCTTCCTTCGCTTTTCTGGTTGTTGATTTGCATAGATTCAATCATATACCTGCTTACATTATTCTATTCACGTAGTGTAGTGTGTTTTTTCATTTCATTCATTTTCATTAGACGAAGCGAAGCTTACTGCGTCAGTAGTCAGTACTAAAAGTAGCATCAGATAGATAAGACGAGAGGATTTTCGTGCACTGAGATTTCTCAATTCAACATTTCTAAATATTTTAACTGAACGAGACAATTACTAATTATTTTAGCATAACGACGACTAGTTTAACGGTTAAACATTAGTTTCACTAATTCTCGACTTGGAATTTAATCTGTGTTACCTTGATTGTTGCTCAAGTAGGCGAATTGCCGACACTAAAGTTATAAACTTCAATTAACTCTTTTGATTTAAACTAACCAACGTAAGAACTATTTTTTTAAATACATCTAAAGGAGCATTTTTATTTTTTAAAAGTATGTATTGTTTGACAAGCAATAAGTGCAAGTTAACAGCATCATTATTTGTAGCAGGTATTTACGAGTAAGATAAAGATGGCCACTATTGAGCAGCAAGAAACCGTAATCGCTGTGGAGGAGAAGACGAGTGGCAAGCCCGTAACTCGTAGCAGCAAGAGGAAGTCCGAGTCCGATGCTTCGGATATTTGTGCTGAGTCTCCTCCCACTAAGCATGTGAAGTTGGACGCCAAGGCGCGCGCAGCTGAGAAGGAGGAAGTCGAAGTGAAGGTTGATGGCGCTGGAAAGTCATCCGAGGAAGGTGAAGAACCTGTAAAGGTTACTCGTCTTGCTGAGGAGAACGGAGTAGAGAAAGAAAACTGTGATGTCGCCAAGTCTCCAGCAGAAGTGCCCGAAAGTGCAGAGACCGAATTAAAAGGTTAGTTTACACTACACATGTACTTATTCATTCAAGTCGATGTAAGAAATACCAGGCTTTGTGGTTCAACCTTTTTACATTAAACTTAATTTTTTCTAAAGTTGATGATTCTTCTGACGGAGCGGATGGCAAGGACAACAGCGCCGAAACTGAAAAGGCGGCTTCTCCAGAGAGTGCCGAGCAGGATGAGGACGGTAAGAACGAATGCGAGACTGCTGAGGAGGCAAAGAAAGATGAGGATGAGGGAGTTGTTCCACAGGATGAGGCGACTTCTTGAGCTGGTCACGCCGCACCATTTATTCAGCGACCCAATTCTTCAGAAGTTATTTTATGAATTTAAAATAAATGTTAGGTTTGTAGATGTTTTTATAGATTGATTTATTGCCCGGTGGAACTGGTTGGTTAGATATTTTGTTTGGATGATGGTATTTTGTGTATTCTTTAATTGTTCACAATATTTTCTAGATGTAAGCAAATTGGGTACGCTGTTGTCTTATAATAAAAATGATTGTTTAACAAATGTTAAGTGTCAATGTGCTTTAATTCCCATTTAAAATTGCAAGATGAAAGAAGGAAACTATAAATCATATCAGATAATGTCCAAATTCATTTATTCATTTCATATACTAAGAAGTTAATTCAGTTGGTTTTACAACAGGTACAAAATATTCATGAAGTAAAATCTTAACACACCAGTAATTAGATTAATAGTTGAAAGAACAACTCCATGTACAAATTATTTTCCTCCAATTGGGCGAGTAATAATTATTACGTAATTTAAACACTCCGCCTCACTCACATTAAGTCGTAAAATAGTAAAAGCATAAATAGACAACCAAGGATCGTAAATTAATAAACTTTTGATGACGGAACTCCTTAATCTACCTTAGAGAAACTTATATTCCGTCCTAATTCTGTCGTTTCATCCTTACATTTAATTTAATTGAGATACAATAATAGTTTTAATTTAATACTAGAGGAGATTAGAAACTCTTCAATCTGCAACCTAGGTATTCGGTTGGGCTGGAAGGACATCGTTTGTAATACAATTAGGCGGAGCTGACTCCTGTGGACCCAAATCCACCCTCGCCTCGTTCAGTTTCGTCCAAAGACTGCAAAAATTTATTTTAAAAAATCAAGGTAAGTTATAGACTAGGATTTTTAATTTAACAAAATGTGCACAATTCAAAGCAAAACATGGGAGAATGAAGGGAAATAATTTTACCTTGACCTCTTCGACCTCTGGGTACTCAATCTTTTCACAGATCAATTGGGCAACCCGGTCGCCTTCTGAGATTTGGAAATCCTCATCTCCGTGATTAAAGAGGATGACACCGACATTTCCTCTATAGTCTTGATCAATGACTCCAGCTAGAGCACAAAAAACAAAGATAATATATTGTAAATATAGCATACATCAATTAATAATTACATCCTCAACTATAGTTGAATACCTCCAACATCAATTTTGTTCTTGAGGGCCAAGCCAGAGCGAGGGGCAACGCGACCGTAAGTTCCCTTGGGCACCTTGACCTGGATATCGGTTTTAACCAAGCACGAACCTCTTTTTGGAACAGTGTACTCATAAGCACTGTAAACAAGAAACATAAATTTTAGATCAAGTCAATTAAAATTACTTATTAACGTTAAACTTTATGTGTACCTCTTCAAATCAAATCCAGCCGCCTCCTTACTGCCTTTGGTTGGAGGATGAGCTTTGTCGGATAACTTGGCAAACATTAGTTTCGGAGCAACTTGTTCCTTCTCCAACGGCAACTCTTTCTCTACGCTAAGATTCTTCTTCAATGGACTCTGCTTGACTGAAATATCAGTGGTGTTGGAGGCAGTAGACTCCTTCATGGGTGAAGATGGAACTGAGCTAGGCATCTTGGCTGTTTCTGGTTCTTTCTTTTCAGGCTCCTCTTGTTTCAAAATCTTTTTCTCTGGCGATTTCTGCGGAGATGCAGATGGAGATAATTTACGCTTAGACGGGGAGGAACTACTGAGGACAGCTTCCTCTTGTTTCAGTTCAACGGTTGAAGGCATATTTAATTCAATTCACAAAGTGAAATTAATTTAATTCTCAAAAAACTTACTGCCGGCTCAAGAATATCTCTTTGCTGCTTCTCACACTCCCGTCTAAAGGCCAACTGAAACTGATCTTCCGGAGAGGTTGCTGAAGAAAGAAATCGTGGTGAAGGAAATAACGGTGACTGGACCAGGTTCGCTCTTTTGTACTGTTTGAACAAGGACAAAGAAGATGAGGATGTCTTGAAAGCGGGATGAGTTCGATACAATAAATATCCTGTCACAGAATTTTGGGATTGCATTGCATTAGATGAAGATGAACAGCAGGAGCATTTGCCACTCATTTTGCCGGCTCCAAATCTTTGTTTCCTTTTTTTCCCTCCCAGACCTTTGTAAGCATTTGAGACAAAGCTTTCAGCTTTTCTCGATACATTACTACTGCTACTGGTTGCAATGAGTCGCTTATAGCAGCAAACCCTAACTATTGTGGTCAAAGTATAGGGAATGCTTTCATGGGCCATTTGTCCTGTACTCCCCAGAAGTTTTGAGAACATCTCTTCACTTTTTTATCCTGAAAACATCTGCCATAAAAAAAGGTTTCGTTGATATTTGACCTAAACCAATATATAAAAGGAATTCAACATATGCCGTTACTTAATAAATGCTCCCTTGCTTAATGAGTCCCGTCATGATACCTCATAAATATTCAAAACAATGAAAACTTTGGTCTGGTAACACAAGACGATAATTACTTTTACTTTTGAATTAGTCAAACTTAATAACTCTAATTGCTTACCTCATAAGATAATGGGTCAAATTACTAACAGACTATTAGAGCCACTAAATGGGTTACGGGTGGTATAAATGCAATGGTCTAGAGCAGAGCACTGTCGTCAAACAAATGGGAATTATGAATGTCAAATTCTCAACGTCTAATAAGGTCAACTATAATACCAATATGTATACTCAACTCAAATATGTAGTAAATTCGCTTTTATACTCTCATTAAATCTCGTTGAAAACGCCGACGCAACTTTGTTCTAGCATGAAGGAAGAGAAACAAAACACAATTAATGAATTTGATGAAATGAATGGGGTTTACCAACTTGCGCCGGCTACGCTGCACGTGTGTTTTGTCAGCTGATAGCCGACCTGTCTATTTAATTTAATGCTACATATTTTTCTTTTTTTGGTATCGCTTGAAGAAGTATTTAGTAAAACTATTGTGTGATTTCATCGACAGTGATTAACGTATTGTAACAGTGTGAGAGTGAGGTTTTCCTTTTGCGACGGTTACGATTGACACAATGCCTTTGGTCGTTATTTGCGGTTATCCTTCCAGTGGTAAGACCACATGGGCGAAGAAACTTGCTAAATATTTGGAAACTGAGCAAGGTAAGCAAGTGCATCTTGTTCGGGAGGAGGAGCACTTTCGAGGAGAGAAAAATGATATTCTTGACGGTTAGTAGATTTAATTTGAAAGACATATCTATATAGTCGGTAAAATTCGGCCAGGGAGCTTTTAGTTATTTGTGAAAATCACCTTTTACTCTAATTTTCACATTTTAGACTCACGGAAAGAGAAAGAACTCAGGGCGAAGGTCAAATCAGAGGCGCAGAGGTATAATTGCTGTTCTACCTTTATCTTTCCCAGATTTCCAAACCTTATTCGGCCTATTAATCTTTCAGGTTACTGACGAAGGAAAACGTGGTTATTCTGGATGCGTTAAACTATATCAAAGGTATTTTGTTGAAATCAAATTTGAACCTTTATTTTAATGGACAAGGGCCAGATCTATTCTAATTACTTGATGATATCAATGTACGAAATGACTTGTGCAGGTTATCGGTATGAGTTATACTGTATGTCAAAGGCTGTCCCAACTCGACAGGTCACCGTCCACTCTGACGTATCTGATGCTCAAGCCCTGGAATGGAATCGAGGGCGTCCGGAAGATGAAAGATACAAAGAGTATGGACATTTAACTGAACCTGTATGTAAGAATTATATTCTGAAGTTAATTACCATTTTGTTTGTGTAGGGAAGTTTTCGAACATTTGGTTCAAAGGTTCGAAACACCGGATCCTCAAAATAGATGGGATAGCCCCTTCTTTTCCGTATTAAGTGGAGAGGAATTAGACCTGCCTGGAATCTACAACTCTTTATTTTTTAACAAAGCTCCTAAGCAAAACATGTCTACTATGCGGGTGAGTCTTTATAATTTAATTTAAGTGTTGAAGCAATTTTCTTTAAATAAATAAAACATGCACACGCACATATTCATACATTTTTGAATGTGTAGACGCCCGTTACAGAATCAAATTATCTGGGTACGATAGAAAAAGTTACATCTGAAATTATTCAGGTAATTTTTTGAAATAAATAACTGCCTAAATAAAATAAGGTGCATGAATTTATATATTTTTAAAAACTTTCTCAAGGCAATTTTGACGGCCACTAAGGAAGAATCTTGTGAATCTCTTGAAGTGGAAGTTCCACACGCTACTGGGTCCATCCGTTTAGAATCTACGCCCACCGTAAGCCAATTAAATAAATTGAAAAGACAGTTTATTACATTGCAAAAGACAAGCAGTATAAAAGGAGCGACGGGTGATATGTTCGTGCAGTACTTAAACTCGCAGCTTTCGTGACGTCTTTGTCTAAATAATAATTTTGATTTTATTGTATTGTAACTTGAAAATTTTATAAACTTCAACTTTAACCAAGATTTACTTAAATAAAGTAAACTTTTAGTATAATCTACATTCTACAGAAAACTATGGAATGCACCATACAACATAGTCCACAAAGAAAAATTATTGCTGTACAGTTTGTCATATTTCATTTGGCATATTATTAAAGAAATTAATGTCATCATTAGGTTATCAAGTTAGAAAGATAGAACCTTGCCAATCAGTGCGTATCTGTTCTACATAATATATATTAAGTAGTAAAATATTAATTTCATAAAGTTCGTTTGTCCATTTTTTTCATAACTTTAACTATACCAAAATATAATTTGGTAATGTTAATTTGGAATGCTATCTGAAAGATAGGGAAAATATTATTAATGGTCATTAATTGTACTTTGTAACCTACCTTAATCTAAGGGAGGCATCACTTATGAATCTCCCATCTCACGTACACTGTACCACCGGAATGAGAAAAATCTTCAATTAGTTAGAAAGTTGGAATGTCATTTATTAATATTAGTAAATCTTTAATATATATACTTCTGCATCAACAGATTACCATTACCTTACAACCTACCTGTAAAGTGTACCTGTAAGGATCTTTCTGTCAAACGTACACACGGAGAAAGATAAGGTTAGTATTATAATTCATAATACGTTATTCATAACATGTCAATAAAAATTTCTCAAAAATTTGATTAATACAATTATGTATACATTTAACTAATAAGACATGCATAATCGATATAGCTAAACGCGTATCGGTACTAACGCTTCTTGCTACGGTCAGTAGCATGACCCTTGCTTTTGTCCCCGGTAGATGTCTTGGTGGACTTTTTCCTTTGACCTGTATCGTTTTGTACACGACTTCGACTCTGACTCGAGGTTGGTCTGATTCTATTAGTATGAAGGGACAAAAGGGGGGTTGCTAAAGGGGGAGGTTGCGGCATTTGAACTAGAGATTGAGTATGCGGGGGTAGTATTTGAATCATTCTTGGTGGAGGGGGGTGGAAACTATTTGGAGGACATCCGAGAACGACTGTAGGTCTCATTGGCTCAAAGCAGCTGGTGGGGGTAGGGTAGGGATGCAAAATGTACGGCTGAACAAAGTCTTGCGCTGGGTACATCCCGCAGTTTACAGGGGACGGAGGCAGAAACCCAGGAGGAGGAGGGCCTTGATGCATAGATTGTGCACGCCAACGCTCCCAGAACCATGGGGGAGGAGGTGGGGGTAAAGGTGGCGGTGGTGGGGGGAGCAAAGGTACTGGCCAAGTAGGTGTTACAATTCTTGGGCGAGGTGATTGTTGTTGCAACTTCCGATCCGCCGTGTTCGGCTTTCCTTTAACTTTTTCCTCAACCTTATGTAACGGTTGTATTTGCTGAGGTTGCTGGGGCTGAAGAGCATTAACTACTCAAGTTCAATTTATTCTGTTAAAACGTTTTTAATTGTAAATACATATACAAAAAAATATGTTCTTGTACCGAGTTTGGTAGTGGTTCATGAGCTGGAGTCTTCGTTCCAGGAGCCAAACTGGCGGGCAGATTTGGAGCCATAGGTTTCTTTGAGCCAGGAGCCATGCCACTAGTTGGGCGTTCTCGTTCAGGTGTTGATTTCCTCGACCTTTGTTCCTCCTCTTTTGCTTGCTTGGCTAATCAAATGAAAAAAAAATTAGGTACTACTTTGGAATTCCTTAAGTCTCCTACATTATTAGAATTTTTAGAATTTATAATTGTACCTTTCATGATTTTAAATTCCAACTTAGCTTTAGACTGCTCAAGATGTTCCTTCTCAATAGCATCTTTCATCTCCGCCAGGGAAGTCTCATAGAGCTTTTCTAACTCTTCATGCTTTTCTGTAATAATAGTAAATGACAAAAAAATCAAATTTCATGCGCAAAGTTATTTAATCTGTAGAATATTATTTTAAAGCTATTTTCAAATCTGTAACTCACTTTTTGAATCAACTTTATCTTCCCCGTAGGCCATTGGCAACTTGATAATATAGGGGATACATTTTTGGAAACAAACGTATGCACTCTTCGATAATACCCAGATCATATTCGGTCCAAAACCAAAAGGCGTCATCTTGGCCTCGGAGCACTTTCACTTTGTACCCTTCTTCAGCCACCTCTCTCATGGTTTGATTGATAGCTCTGATACATTCCAAAGAGCCTTCAGATACACTTGAGGGAATGTTAAAGCCGTTTTCTGTCCCTCTGACTTCAAACCCAGGAGGAGGTGGCGGAGGTTTTATGTAGAATGATTCCAGAACTGGTGTTTTTGGTCTTTGACTTTCCTCGCAAAGCGACTCATTCTCTTTAGTTGTTTCTTCCAGACGACTCGATATAGTAGAATCATTTTCATCTCTTGAAGCGTTTGAGACGTTAGTCCACGTGCAAGAGCTTGAACAGGATACGAGGTCGTCCGACGGTAGAGGGGTAGTCGTAGCATTGGTAGTAGCAGGAGCTGTGGTTGCGCTCGTGCAGCACACGTTGTTGTCTTCTGTCTCAGTCTCATTTTCTACCGAGACCATGGAAACTGAGGATGTTTTTACTTGTTGAGTGGTGGAACTCTCAACATCTTCAATCTCATTCTTGTTATCTCTCTGCTGAACTCGATTCTTCATCATAGGCAAACTCTCCATAAATAAAGGAACTAGCGAATATAGATGATTTGTACGGACACTCTGACGAATAGCACTCTTTATAATGTTAATTAAGAAGCATTCTGATTAAATTAACCCTTTATTTTTTAGTGTATTCCATAACATAATATAATATTTAATCGCGTACACATAAGCCACGTAAATCAGAAACGATGTTTCCAATTCTTTGAAAAAAAGTAGTCTGAGTTTGTGACGGCGACCAAGCCTCCCGGTCCATGCAATCCATACTGTTCAAAAGAGAAGAAATGGTGAAATACCGATACAGAAAAAACTGCACTAATCCGAAACATTAAGTGTACAATATCCCAAGACCTAGTCGGTCGACGAAAGGTTCAAGTGTGCTCATCATCATATCATCGTAATAATAAAATTTATCGTTTTCGCTCATCTCCAGCATCCATACTCTACACGCTTCGAGCTATATTGCGATCGATGCCTACTAAGAATTTCGGTACCTACTAGTGAGCAAGCACTGTTTGTATGTACATATTAATGACAATAATCTAAACCTAATTTTACTCTTCCGGTTCCTCACAAATGCTTTACAAGACCAGCCATATTTACGTAACTCATCTTTAAAATTAGATCAAAATATTACACCCATGTTTTGATTATGTCAAAACATGGAAATTATTTTAGGGTATTTTTCTCGCCACATTTTAATCTTACCTCTTTTCCAAAGAATTCCAAAGGTCAGTTAATTCGATGGACCATGAGAGCAGCACACTGACCAAGTTGCGTCAGCTAAAAAAAATGTCCAAGAGACGAGAATTAGCAATATGTCATATATTGATGTTGGACCGTTAAAACCATTATTGAGATTTAGAAAAAAGGTGCTTACGTGGCTTGGCTTATTTGTATGTAATGTGTCTGCTTGTCAAGCAGTGGAATGCTAGTGACTCCACTGCTTTATTTTTGTCTTTTAATTCCTAGAAAGAATATAATCCAGTTCTATTGCCGCACTTATGCTGTTATTGCAAATGTTAATGTCTTAAATGCTATCAAATTTCTCTAAAGCTATGCATTGTATATTGTACTGTTTCATTTACTTAACTTTGATGTGACGACGATGTGAAAGATTGCCCATTCAAAGTAAAGAAAACCTTGAAATAACTATATTGCGAAAGTGTAAGTAAAGAGCAAGTACCTACAGAAGGTTATATTTAGTTTAAGAAGAATTCTATCCCAGGTCGGGTTGTAGTTTCCAGATAAGTAAGAAGATATACTACGAAATATAATTTTTAAATACTTTAAATATATTACAACTGTCCGTAATGTTCACTTCTAATGCACAATTATATTTACGATTATGACAACTTTTCGCTTGATTTAAGTCAAGTCTCAACTTGCCCCGGCTACCTAAAACGCTTCCAATTTGATACAAACGTTTTCCTGTGAAAGAAAGAATTAAAGTGTAGGATCAGGACAGATTAAAATCGAGACTGACTGATTACATTCAATGAGGGCGAATACCTTGTGATAGTAGGGAGCATTAAGGATGTACTAAATTAAAAGTATTCTTGTCAACATCTTTATCTTCATTGCGATAACCCGATCGACTTCCTGAGACAAATTATTTGAATATTAGCACGTAAATACTGATGGATCTAGACATTAGAAATAAAAATAAAATGTACAACCTAATCAACTAAAAATGAAAACTGGGAATATTTACGATACTATATCTCCTCTTCTAATGCAAATTCGATAGATACATGCAAAACTGTTTCCATTGTGTAGTATCCCATTTCTGCCGTATCACTTTACGCTAGGTCTAGGTAAACATGGTTTTCTTCATTTTCCCTTCGTGTTTCCGTATTTCCTAGAAACGCAGATTCCAGCTAGGAAATTCGACAAGATTAAACAAAATCCGAAGAATCGGAAAAATCCCTAATTACCTTTTTGGTTTTCCTTGCCATATATGCATCCTTGTATTGCCAATTTAGGTACTTAGCAGACCTGAAAAAGGGGATACAAAGCAAAGAACCAAAGTATAGACACAATAAAAGCACAGATGTATTCAAAAATGGGTTGAATTTCAAATTCAACGTTTTTCTTTATTCTCACTTTCAAATTACTCATCGTGCACATTAATATCAACTATCATAAACTTGCTATCCGTATAAACTTTAAATATCGAACTAAATTGATTAATGTATTTATTACACCAAAACCATATGAAATTGGAGTTGGAACATCTTGCAAAAAAAATTACCTAGAGTTGAGTAACGCAGACACGTGACTTTAGTCACTATTTCGTTTGGCATATCACACGAAAATACAAAAACGATCTTCATCAAGGAATCATTTAAAACCAACAGTAATGATTATCATATTGTATAAACAAACTAATTATTCAATTTATATTGATATATTGATAAAGGTACATATTATATGATACCCAACGGTAACGGTAAACTCTCTTTTCAAAAAGTCTACATCTGTGTATAAACTAAACGTTAAGGTAGTCTAATAAATTATCTAAATAATTGCAAAGTCACATCACATCATTTTATAATGGTAGGTTGAAAGCGATTTTTTTATATGGCCCATGAGATACACATACCATATTATGTACAGGCTGCGGTATAAATGACAAGTCGCAAGGGACAAAAAAATTATTTAATTTTATACCATTAATTAGGTTTAAATAGAACTAAATTTCACTACTTAATCTATTCATACTTCACTTTGAAGTAATGCCTGTCTCTAGAAAATTTTTAAATTCTGATATTCGCTATCAGCTTATATCTGATTAAAATTAACTGCACATAACTAAACTTGCTAATTTCTCCTGTAAAATGAGAAGGAGATATTTGGGACTGTACAAGTGTTAGTTATATGATTTTGAAAGTCATTCCATTTGAGGGACTACTTTAGAATATTATCGCAGTCTATAAAAGTTTTGTGAGCTAAAATGTGCTTTTGAGGGCGATGCAAGACGCAAGGACTAGAAAAATTGCTGAGAAAACGGGAACAACAATTCCGCTAAGTGTAGTGCCAAACAGACCCACGCCAATGAAAGACCCAATACGACCCCCAGAGAGACATAGACCTAGGGC
>JAANSQ010001768.1:0-13954 GCA_036850885.1 Lepidocyrtinus dapeste
CCTAAACCACAACCTTAATTTTTAGCTAATCTCTTAATTTTTAACCTTACTATTCGGTTACTAAATAGATAGAAAATGGAAGATCGTAATTACAGATGAATAGAAAGAGTTCAATAACAGCTATGTTTATACGTACGTACAGAATTTAGTATTATATTTGGATGAAATTTTGTAGGACTTCAGATTAGAAAATAAGCATACATTTTTATTATAAATTTAATCTAAAATCTCCTCATAAGAGCACGCTATTTGCTAATTCTTCCCTACGTATTTTCTTTATTCCAGGGCAATGACATAATTCCATAAAAACATGAATGGTGTAATTAACTACTAATGAAAAATTCATAATATACGTTGATATCTAATCTACTACAATTATTTTTCCTCTACTACTCGCATGAAGTCAATGCGGTCACTAAATTCCTAGAAGTTCACAATAGCAGAGTTCAAAGCTCTACAATGCAAAAACGTTTAATGTTCAAAATATATTATTTCCATTTGAGAAGTTCACAATAGCCAAGTTCAAAGCTCTTTACAATGCAAAAACGTTTGATGTTCAAAATATATTATTTCCATTTGTTTTATCACCAACTCTATTTTAACTGGATGGACTCACATGTTTACGCTGTAATAATAATAATCCTCTATCAACAATTTATTCCGAAACGTTACGGAGAAAAAATTCTTTCGTTTCATCATCAATGAGTCGAAAAAATATTTTGTACTGTATTTTTTTCTGCAAATAGCAAACATATATACTTCCGGTTTCCTTTTCGTTTTATAGTAATAACTGAGCATCACTTTTTCATTACAAACCTTTTTTGGTAAAAAATGTCTTAAATGTGTACTTATACCCATTGCTGTTTACGCACAATTTTTGCAGTCCAAATATTAGAATCCAGTATTAGCAGAACAACCCATTTTTATTTTTTACTATTTGTTTTGTGAGAGTATGGTTTATACAATCCATAAAAAAATTATTCTTACTAGTGTACCAACCTAACTCAAGGTTGAATTCTAAAAGCGCTGCTTATCTAATAGATCATGATTCAACTGATGTGTAGATACGTCAGTATAATTTTTCCCAGCATAGTAGCCTCCTATACCTACCGTTCTATCATGCATCAATCATTCCTTCCTTCCCTACCACACGTTAATTTTCCTAAAGCATGCTTTAATTAATATGAAGGTAACAAGTAATCCTCTTTACTTCCAAGTTGCCGAATGAGTTCCCATCATCATCAGTTCGTATTCTGGCCGTGGAAAACGGAAAGCAATGGGAAATTCGTCTGTCATTAAGTCAAAGTTTACTGTAAATGCCTAGGAATAAAATACCATTAAATGTTAAACATTCCACGCTCGAAAGTGTAGGATTATTTATTTTTAGGAATTTTCCTTAAAAATCTCGCGACACTTGGGAAATTCACGTGAGGCACTACATGAGTACTAAAATCCTTCATAGTTTGACCATTTGTACGGCCTAATGAGCTCAGCAGTAATTAAATTATTCAGGTAAACTACCTACAGTGCCATGACACATCAATTGTGAGGAGCCTCACGTTAAGAATTTCTGGTTGAGGTTGTCCATCAATGTCATCAGAGTTGACAATGGGTTCTTATTTGTTTCTAAAACTATTAATTGAGGATGATAATAGCGAAGTTTACTAGGGATAAAAAGATACTCAGGGATGGGAAATAAAAAAATAAAAATTGTTAAACACATTAATTTGAATCATTAACATGTAACTTTTATGTCGTGCTGTTCCTGAATGGTACATTACGCATGTTTTGATGGACATGTCAATTTATGTGAGTCATTTTCAATGCATGCAAAGAACCAAGCATAGGGAGATGATGGCAATATGTTTCCTTAAATTGTGGTAGACAATTAGGAACAATGAGATACGTTCGTCCTTTAAAAAACATTGACAAACACTGTTGATGTTAATGAGAATTTTTTTCGCATAAAAAATTTAAAATCAATAGCTAACGCTATCATAATAGCTTCAGACAATCTAATAGACTCACAAGAATCGAGTCACTTGCAAATGAGAAAAAGCTGCTTTAGTCAAAAAATAAGGTGAAACAACCCTTTTTTTGACAAGATTCATTAAAAATGTAACACGTGAATCGGACGAACACCTGACACTAATATCCCGCGACCATAAATATGTAATTAGATATTATGCATCCTATAAAGTGCAGACAAGACGCCGATGGTTGTATATGAAGAGGTGGTGTGAGGCTTGTTTGGAGTCTTAAAATGATAGGATTACAAATGAGGTTGGATCATTTATTTAGTCAAGTATAAAAGAACGTCTCGGAGTCTTGAGCAGCAAAGCAATAGCTTAGGACTCCCACTTAAAGTAAGGGAAAGTCTGTTGTTTTTTACGTTTTCACATTATAAACTCAAGTGTAAGAATTATGCGCACACGTGCTTGTACAGATACTATATGATGATACGGTATGTTTGCTTCCAAATAATAATCCCGTTCGACTAACTTTGGCTTTGTTCAGTTTCATGCGACTTACTTGACTTCTTATATACAAGTACTTAGCCGTTGCCTTCGAGTAGGAATCCTAAAGAGGATATGTTTAGGCAAATGCAGATATTTCCTGGAATGTGTCTGTTATCTAGTTCAGCAAGTGGGTCAGCCACACACGGATATGTCACCAAATATGTTTTGATGTCAGAGAAAGCGAGAGGACAAACAATGTGCTACTGATACATGCATACTTCAGAGTATCACTGATGTTGGAAATTCGGAATATTTTGACAAGCTCCAACTTTCGGAATACTTTAATTAGCTCGGAAACTTTGAAGGTTACTTCGGTTTGTATTAAAAATATTTTTGGATACTTGTTCACTTTTAAGTGTCTGTGTCTGAATTGTATTTAAGGCTTACTCATACTAGTCGAATTTGTCCCTTGATTTAAACGGTTCGAATTCTTTATCATGACTGTTAATGAATAATCCGATCCAAGAGGCAAATTGCAATCATAATCTTAATAGAGGCTTATCTCTATCAAAATTGGAATAAATTGAGTTGGATACAAATGTCGAATGTATTTTTTATTTGCACGCTCCTTGGTATGCACGTCAATATTAAATATTCTTTCAACATAATCCAATAGTCGTCATTTTATATTCTCGGAATTAATTTTATATTTTGTATGTATTTTATTTTTCATGCGAATCTTGGTTTTGACAAGGTATTACATCGCGATTTTCCTATTGCCTCTCTGTCTTGTTGGAAGTTACGCTCGCATCACTCTTCTTTTTTTGAAACGGAGATTTCACAGAGTGTAGCTGAGAGTCTCCAACGAGTGTCTCGTCACCATCGCCAATGTCAGCATTAGACTTTCTGGAAAATTTCGATTTGCTTTTGCTCCTTCCACCTCTAGCTTCAAGATCAGAATTAGAATTGCCAAAAATCTGAAGGTTTTGAAATGATGATGGATCAATGGATGTGCTAGGTTTCATGTTTAACTTTGCCCCTGCACATGGCTCAATGTCGTCCTCTGTAATAACCTTTTTCTTCCTAGGTCCTTTAGCTCTTAACAGAGGGTACGCTGGATAGGTTGGCATTCCCCCGTTGGATTTTGAAGTTTCTCCTGCGGATGAAGACACTGCTCCGGCATTTTCGCCACCAGACAGTCGGTAAATGAGAAAGCTTCCCCAGCTCATCTTCTCAAGAAAGATCACTATCTCATCCAAAATTCTGCGTAAATCCTGAATTTCAACTAAGAGATCAGATCGATCCATTGAGGATAATGCGAGGAGAAATTGTTGCAAATGGGCTTTATCTTTTGGTCCCGTATAAAGTAACACTTTGAATATCTCTTGGCATCCTAACGTGGCTGCGTAGAAGTTTTGATATCCTATCAAAATCGAGAATAATATTTCTTGCAGCTCATCTCCCAACCTTCCTCTTCCATTAAATTTGTTGTATGTGTCCGCAGCTAAATCCACGACTTGACGTAACTTCATCACGGTCGCTGAATTAAAGGTCATATCGGGTAATTTTATTCGACCTGCAGCTGACGAATGCAAATCAAATGTTCGGATGTCGGATGGATAGCGCAGAAAGTCTTCTGCGTTGTATAAAGCAATCGCTGTTTGATTTAAGCGATGAGCAGGTACAAACGCTTCTCGACACAAGTTGGTTATGCTCAGGGCAACTTGAGACAGTTGTAAATGGTTTTCAGTAGGATTTGACTTTTTTATCCCTCGCGCTAATTGCTCATCATCCGCGACAATGTAAGAGAGGTTATCCTTTGCTCGTCGTAATTCATGTAGACATTTTTTTGCCGACCGGAGTACATTACTTAAGTGGCAATTTTTACAGTTAGGGAGGGTAGGGGATGATTGAGACTGAAAATTGTTTTCCCCATTATGACCTTCTCCTGTCGAGCCAATACCAAGTCTAAGCTTGTTTTTTATCTGCTTAACATTCGCTGCCTTTGATTTAGATTGGGAATCTCTGAGAATGGAGAAACGGCTATTGGAGTCTTCATTTAGGTTGGAGTAGAAAGAGGAAAATGTAGATTTAGTTCTAGACAACCCAACGCCTCTAGGGGAGGTTTTATTGATTTTCGGCAATGGTCTTGCTGACATGGACCACGTTTGTCGGTCTATACTTGAAGATGGAGGGCGTAGTGTATCCGAAAGGATTTTAAATACTGCTTTCCTGCATGGGGAAACCGAACAGAAGTTTAAAAAGAAATTTTTCATTGATCATGAATGAACATTCTAGTTTAGGCTGAATAAATTGATAAACCTGCACCTCGATTCTGAAGAACGTGAGCTGCCAACTTGGGGATTTGGGGCAGATGAAAACTCGCTTTTACTCATTTCTATTCAATAGGTTCCTTATCTTCCCACTCGACTACACAGGTTAATGTACTATAATTATTCTAAACGCTTCCCTTCGAAAGCATAATAATTTTGCAGTAACCGATATAAAAAAATAGCTTGGATTAAAATAAATAGTAGGCCAAGTCGTTATGTTAATCCATGGGGATTTTAGCACGAACAAAAGCGTAAGCTTGAAAGTCCAGGAAATATACGTACTTAGATTAATGAACTCAATAGTGTCACAGCATAAAAATTGATCTGTGTATGAAAGCTTTTAATTTTTACTTTATTCATTAATAATACATGCAGTTCATTTTTTTGCTTTATTAGTTAAAGCATACAAGTTTCGTTATTGAGACCGATTTCCATCAACTTTTCCACGTGAGATGGCCATTGATATCTTCTTTTTCTTGAGTGGTCTCATAGATTTCATGGGCATAAGACCTGTACCAAAGACTGCATTGAACTGTTGTCTCAAGGCCAGTGGAATCTTTGGTGGTGGAATAAGGGCTTGAGTTGGCTTCTTTTTAGTGGATGCAATACTGGACACTGACGAAGCCTTGGCAAAGCTTTGTCTTTTATCACCATCTGGATTTGTGGTTTCATTTTCACCGGAAGGATTACCACCTTCTTCTGTAACGTCCTTGGCCTTTGTCTTCTTAGCTTTCACTTTCTTCTTGACGACCTTTTTTGGCTTTAATATATCCGAAGTTGACCTAGACTTTCGGGAGATTTTGGATACCGCATCGAGTACACTTACTTTCCTAAGGATTCCCGTAGATTCTTCGTTTTCTGTGGCGTTTCCCTCGTGTAAGATGCTTGTCGTTGTGGAGGGTTTGGATTCAGGTCTTGAAGTTACTACTGCAGTGCTAGAATCAACCTTCCTATTGGACTGCTGAGTAAGCTTCTTGTTCTTCGAAAGTTTGCCCTTCTTTTGATTTCCCACGGTACCTTTCTTCTTCCCTTTGGTTCTCGGAGGTCCCTCGTAGAATTTATACTGGAAACGACTGCGATCAATTTGAATGCCACTTTCGTTGAGTGTCTCAACTGTAATACTTTTTCCAGAGTATTTCATCCAAGCGATTGACGCTGCCCACCCTAGCCTCTCAAAAGCATACTGGATATTATCAAAGGTTCGTCGGAGTGTCTGAATTTCCATAATAATATCATTCTTGAGAACGTGGCCAATCGACTGGATATATTCCTGAAGACATTCTTTTCCTTGGGCGTTGGGGTAAAGTAAGACTCGGAAAACCTGATTTGCTAAGCAAACAGCTTCCGTAAAATCCTTCACAGCTTTGGTAAAGTTCTCAAAAATATTTATGAACTGAGCATGATCCTCATCTCCTTCTTCTTTAAATCCTCTTAGCCATTTTAATGCGGTGGAATGAAGCCACTCCAAACAAAGTTGGGATGCATGGTTAAAATTATAGTTGGGAATTTGGATCCTTCCACTTTGCGAAAAATCAAGTAGTTTCAAGTCATCGGGTTGACGAAGATAGTCTTCAGCGACATGTAATCCTACAGCAGTTTCGTAAATTCTTTTCGCAATAGTCTCCGCCTCGCCAATCAAGGTCAGTAGATGCCCCGTCATAGTAGCTTTATCAGTTAAATCATTACCGTCAGCAGGCGTCGTTTGCCCACTCGCGTCATCACTGTCTGCTGCTACAGCGCTAGCGCTGGGTTGGGCTGCCTTCGTGCCAGTCTTTCCAAAGTCATTGCACAAAACCTGCAAATCCTCTTTAATCAAATTTAGCTTCTGGTTGCAACCTTGCGCCAATTTCAAAGCTCTGGTCAGAGCGCATTTCTTTTCCGGTTTGCCTTGCATAGGTCTGCCCAGGACGTTACTGGCATTTGACTCTATTCCATGTTTGCTCATCACGTTGGCCATGGCGGTGGTTGCCTTACGGTACGGATTCGTACGAATGGTTTCATCCAGGATTTCAAAATACTCCCTGACAAAGTCAACATCACATGATAAATAGGACATTATTTTTTGCAAACTTATCACAATTTTAGTTTTTAATGGGAAAAGATTTCGTAACGCTCTTACTCTTTCCTAGTTCTCTCTGCCAACTTGGGTCCAAGTCCAGGCATTTCGACGCTTGTATTAGGAAGGGGACTGGAGAAGATGTTGGGGTGTGATTGTGTGAATAACAGCATTAATATGAGTTTGATTGTACGTAATTTGGTAAAAAATAATTCATTTTTTAGTATGAAGATTTTGGCATTTGAAATTCATCGTTTCACAATATATCGCGGCGTTTTGTTCAGCAGTGAAACTTTTTCTAGGAAGTTGGAAAATCATGGCAACTTTTATTGCAAAATTTTTAGCGCGTGTAGTATCTTATGTAGGATCGAGTAGAGATTCGTGGTTGCCCAACCAAAGCAGTGATATCGTTCATTTCATAGCATCGTTTCTTACAGATATTGCAGATGCTGATTTATTTCTTCATCGTAATTAAGTGTTTCTGTTTGACTTGTATAATTGTATGAAAACATTGTAAATGGCTTGATTTTAAAAAACAAACGTTTAGTTCACCCCAAGTTAAATTATATTAATCTGCACCAGGAATTCGTTTCTTAGTCCGACCCCCGAACTTTTGTAGGAACTCATCTGGATCCTCCTCATACTTTGCATTAAGTTTCGGGAAGAGGGCTGCCGTTTCAATTGCACCGCAAATTGGATTAGCGCTGAAGTGAATAGGACCCAAGTTTTCTAGCGCTTTGACTAAAGCTTCATTTCGTGAATTGATGCTTATACAGAGAGCGTTTTGGCTATAGATAAAAATCAGATTAGATTAATTTTGCAAACTGTTGGTTGCTGCAAATCTAAGATGGAACTTACACTCGTAACTTCTGCTTCTTAGCTTCCATCGCCGCTGCTGGCAGCTCCCAACATCTTAACATTCTCTCTGCTACCACGGCAGAAATAGTTTGCTTCGAATGAGCAAAAATGTCTGCTTCATTGCTTTTTACCTATAATTCCATAAGGCAGGATTATCAAACTGTATAGATAAATTTCATGATAGTTTAGTTACCTCAGGCGTTTTAAGGATGTGATCAGTCTTTCCTCCGAATACAAATACACGATATCGTTTGGGAGAGTCCGATTCCGGAGATAGCACCTTTTCGACTAAGAACTGAGGAAAGTAAGTGATCAGAATGTAACGCTTATCATCATAGCGCCTAGGGCACCATACTCCAGACATGTATCCCCCTTTCCCGTACGTTGCATTGAGCCTAAATTTTTTTTTTTAAATTGTAAAGTTAGATAGTTTTATACCTAGGGGCAATGTGATATGTTATGACTCAAGGGACTTACGACATGGGAGAAAGTTCCAAAGCCTGTTCGTAGACTCTCGGTCCAACCTTCAGTCTCAGCCAGTCATCAGCAGTTTGTAGAGCCCCTGTGGGTTTCCCTCCACCCTCAATAATTTTTTTGATCTCGGAACATTCTAGCAGGAAGAATGTAGTCTGGCCAAGAATATCATTCGGTATTTTAATTTCCATTGGGATGCGATATAATTTCCTTGCTCCTTCTTGATCCAAGACTACTGATGACGAACCTAAAATCTGATCGATAGGTGTACTTACAGCGCAGCAATGATTGTCAATCTGTTACTAACATTAATTACGTTTTAATATGAAACTTATAAGATGGTCGTAAAGTCTATACAGCAAAATCTGCAACAAGTAGATTCTTGACTTCATCCAATTTATCATTGATGAACGGTTGAATAACAGCAATTGTATAAGCCGCCATAACGGTTTCCAATTGAACACTAGAGTCGCGTCTAGCTCCCGTTACACCCTCCTCTTTTTCCGAAAAATCACTCTAATGAAGTTTTTAGTTTATGCCATTGTTATGTCTAATTGTCAAGTCATACCTTCTTCCTTTAGCAAGTTTGCCAATCTCTGGGCTTCTGCCTCCATCTTTTTCTTGCGACTAGCTTCATCATCTATGGAAATCTAGGGCAGTATCAACCATTTTAGTTTCGATATGACATTGAAATTCGTTGATGTCAAGTAAAATATTATAAATAATGTAAGTAAAGTAATTTACAAAGTTTCTTCTAGCTTTTCCCTCCATACATTGAAGCTCATGTTCATGCTCTTCCCGAATAGCTTTTGCAAGATGGGGAACGTGAGCGCCTCGCATTACCCTGATTGGTTTCCCACCCTAATTGTTTTCATATGCAAATAAGTTGCTTTCTCTATATCGATAAGACTATTTATATTTAAACCTTATCTGAATCTTACGCCAGCTAGAAATAACCAAGTAGGTTGTGACTGTTCCCGGAAACGTGAGCGCCTCGCATTACCCTGATTGGTTTCCCACCCTAATTGATTTCATTTGCAAATGAGTTGCTTTCACTATATCGATAAGACTTTTTATATTTGAACCTTATCTTAACCTTACGCCAGCTAGAAATAACCAAGTAGGTTGTGACTGTTCCCGGAATATAATTAAGTCCTCAATTTTATCAGCGCATGCAGAGGCAAAAGTTAATTTCGAGCTGTCTATATCATTCTTAATCCTCCGGAAGAAATTGTTGACGCTTACACAAGCGCCAGCCCACCCCGGATAGACGTTCACAACTAAATGGAAAGTAGTGGACAATACGCTTTAAATTAGATGGATTACTAATGTTTGGGAATTGATAAAGATAGATTGAGTTGGAACCTATCAAGCCATCCTTTTTGCATAATGAGCGCCACTCATTCTCGCTCCGGATTTCGATCTGAAACTGTATAGGTTTCTTTTCCTTGGCCATTGTGTCCACAATAATTGATGATGTTACATCAAGAAATTATGCAATATGAGTATAATGCCACTCAAGGACAGCCTACTTATTAATATTATTAGATAAATTTTTTTTTTCTCAATGAATCAGAATTTAATTGATTTCACATCATGGTAACAATGACATTTCGGTATATTCCGTTAAAATTCGAAGTAGTGTGATATATCAATCGAACGCATTTTTTATGGGGACTAATAATCTGCGGAAACTTTTTTAACAATAAATATATAAAAAATTTTTGCGGAAACTTCAACGTCGGGTGTGGTTGGCATTTCAAAACTGTACGTATAGTCTAATGTTTATCTCTACAACTATAGTTACCAATTGTCTTGTACTAGTGCTCGCAACCTACCATAACCTGTTCGACTTTCGCCCCTATCTCTCGACTTCGGGTTATAGACCTAACCTGACCTAACCTAACCTTTAAAATTAGGTTCCATTCAAATTTAAAATTTTCAATTCAGATTAAGTTAGGTCAACCACACTCTAACGATTTGGTAAACTAGTCACATCCGTTGGCTAGGAATTATAATCTCATCTCTAGAAAAATGACAAAATATCTGTAAATCTAGACAAAGGCGTTCGATTGATATATCAGACTACTTCGAATCTCAACGGGAGTTGTGCTAGGGATATACCGACATTTCTCCTTCATCTAACAATAAAGGACATAATAAGTCAAAAACTGAGAACAAAGAAGTGACATAAATCGTATGCAAACATTACACAACTTCTATTGACTTCACTTTGCGCATATTTATAAAGCATAAATAAATAAATTTATTAATGATGTGACACAGGTTCATCAACTGGATCACCCTCAAATGGAAACTCCGGATGAGACAAAAATCTAAAATAACAAATAAGTTTTTAGCACGTAGGCCATCCTATTAATTTGATATGTATCAAAGACACTGCTTCGTAAGAATCACAAATTCGCATACATTTCTTTCTATTAGCACTTACGCTTCGCCTAAAAATGAATAATTGAACGATCTCCCATATTGTCCTTTATCCAGCATATTTAATGCCTTCATTTCATTCGGAGTGAGAAAAAACTTAAATATTTCAAAATTCTCCTTGATCCTCGATGGAGTCGAGCTTTTTGGCAATACCGCGATTCCGTTTTGTAACGCATGACGTAAAAGAATTTGTGCACTGGTTTTGTCGCATTTCTCAGCCAAGTTTTTCACCACCGGATCCTCCATCAGTTTTAAACATAATCTGCTTCCATTTATGAACATTTCGTCTCTACCAGGAGAACCTTGAATGGACCAATATTATGGATGACTTTGATTCATAAATTTTCCTAGAGTTATTAAACTATGTTGCAACTCTTAACATTAAAAAACTTTTGAAAGTCAAGTGTCAAGTAACTTTGAACTTGGACTTTGTCTTTGGTGAAAGCGCTCTTGACTCTCACATTTCTCCAGTTTACTCACCTAAAGGGCAAAATCCTGTTATGACTATATTTTGCTCCGCGCAAAATTCCCGAAGCTCCTTTTGTTGCCAGTAAGCATGAAGTTCAACTTGAATTACAGCAGGTTTGATTGTAGCGAATGATAGGAGCTTTTCCAACTGTGCCACTTTGAAATTACAAACGCCAATGTTTTTCGCATGACCATTTTCCACCAAATTTTCCATCTCTTTCCAAACCGCAGGCATATCCAAGCCACAATCTATTGCCAAACTACCATCTGCGTTATAAGCAAGAAGCTCATCATCAGATCGATGCTTGATACTGACAGGAAGTTGCAAAAGATAAAGATCCAAGTAGGTAACTCCCAACTTTTCCATTGAAAGCTGACAAAAGTGATTTACTTTGTCGGGATGCATTCCGGTGGGGGGAAGCTGAAATAAATAAATTTTGAAATTGAAGCTTCTCCTATTTTCTAGCAAAATCACTTATAATAATTGACCAGCTTAAGGAAAACCTTGGAATAGTTTGACTATGATTTTCTAGAATTTTTTTTTATCAAAACATGACCTACAATATAACTTTGATTTCTCTAATTCGTCTTACCTTTGACGTGATAAATAAATCAGATCTTGTCACTTTCCCTCCGTCAATCCATTCTGTTATCACTGATCCAATCGTCTCCTCATTAGCATGGAAAAAGCCTGCATCAATATGCCGATAGCCCACTTCCAATGCTGTGTGAACAGCAAGACTCAACTCTTCGTCAAACATGCCCCATGTGCCTAGTCCAACGATTGGCATCCTGTCACCGTTTGCCAGCGTGATTAGAGATTTTACTTGGGAGCTCATACAGGAATTGCAAAAAGGAGCGATGTCACAATCCTTAAAATTTCAATCTTTTTTTAAAAAAATAAAAGAATTTAGTTTTGAGATTTGACTAGCCTCTGCGAATACTACATAAGTTCTGAAAAGTCTATCAAACACTTTCATCAGTCACGTTTCGTAAGTTTAGCAGCTGCAATCCGCAATGCGGCTTCATTTAATTTATATAATGGTCGATTTCTAAATCTTTAACTCGATTTGATGTCCTAATTCTGAGTAAAAGCTTAGGAAACTTTCAGCAATAATATCATGTCCAGGAGAATAGTCAACGTGATATGTAGCCCATTTTCTCAGTAAATAGCTTGGAATAACATAAGTCAATAGCGTGAGAAATTTGCTCTCACGTCGATTACTCTCCTGCACGTAATAAGCTGTAAAGTTGGTAGAAATGGTACTGAATTGGCTTTTGTGGAAGTTACCGAAAGACAAAAGCCTCTGATGATGGATTTGCTTTCCTAAAAAATAAAACTTCAAGGGAAAATGAAGCCTGTCCGATATGATACCAGAAATGTTGACGTTTCAACGATGGAAGCAGATAGTGTCTTGTCCTTTTCAAAAATTAATGCATTCTTTGACTGTTTGGAAATCGATGTAACCTAATGCAAACATAGTTTTGCCAGGGGAGAACCGTGTAAGCGTATCTGTAAACGAGAGAAATGGTCTGGACATGAATTGAAACCTTTATTAAACATGTAATTATTTATAAATTGCAGGATAACATATACTTGCAAATTGATAGAAACACAAAAAACTTGTCGGCTTTGGCGAAATTGAGGGGAAATAACCAATGAAATAACCGACGTTAATGACATAGTCCTACTCTAATTTATTCAACTTTCTCTTTTCCATTTCCTTTTTTTGTTTTCATTTAGGCCAGATTCTTGAGTTGTATGTATGATTTTGGATTGGATTGATTGATTTAAATTGATGCTGGCAACTGACAAGAGAGAAAAACAAGAATGATGCTTATCAAATATTAAGCTATTGAACAATTAGTATGGTTTTGGATTGGATTGATTGATTTAAATTGATGCTGGCAACTGAAAAGAGAGAAAAACAAGAATGATGCTTATCAAATATTAAGCTATTGAACAATTTAAAGTTGCAAAGTGCTCCAAACAAATGACAATGACGATGATGGACGCAGAAAGAAGGAAATATTGTTAATACATCTTTAAAACAAGAATGGCTACTGGAAACCTTTCCTCTTTTGGATTTTCATAACAATACAAAGCGCTAATTCCACATAATAGCCATGTGCATTTATGCACTCTGTCCATTTAATTAGTTCAAATCAGGTAGAACATACCAATATTTAATAATTCATTTTCTGCGATCCGCAATGGTTTCCCTTCCGATCAACTATATCGACAATTTTATAACTTCCCACTTTAGTGAATTGAGATCCCTACACCGCTCCAGCGTTTAACATGAATGAATGAATGTCCTTGAATGAATCGTTCGAATGAATGATTAATGAATAAGTCGGAAGACTCTACCCTACATCAGTTTTCCAAAAAGGTTTAATTTATCCTTTTAGTGAACTTAATTTATGATTATAATCGCATGAATCCGCATAAAAATAGGTTTTTTAGAGTAAAGTTTTAAAAATATTAGATTTAGTCCGAGTTTCGAGATGGCCTGAAGTTCAGGAATGTTTTATTATTTTTTTTGTTACATGAGCAGCTTATAAACTACAGGAATGTACAAAAGCAAACACAAAAAAATTACATTACATTACCACTACCCTACAAAATCCGGCTGGGGACTGGGAGTGAAATTACATCTTCTTAAAACTAATTCGTTGGCGCTGATACTTCATTTACGTCTTTTTTCAGTGACTAGCTTTGTAAATCACCACTTCGTTATTTAAGTAGCATTAAAGAAAATTGCAGCTTGTGTAAAGCTGGAGCATTAATGATATGAGATTATTACGTAGCTGAAAGCTACTATTGGTTTTGACATGTCCGTCTGTCTGTCCGTCTG
>JAANSQ010001769.1:0-13954 GCA_036850885.1 Lepidocyrtinus dapeste
ATTTTTTGAATATTTGACAGGTCAACAGATACTCATGCATTCCAGCGAAAGGTGAAGTCTAAGGCTCCCCTTAGGTCGGAGAAAACGAGTACACATCCTCTGGGAAAACCACCTTCTAAATTGGTTCGAAGAAAAAGTAAACATTTGAATTAATTTGTTTAAGTTTTAACTAGCATAACTTTTCTTACACCACAGATCTCAACCAAATTTGACCCTTTGGACGGTCTAGATCCCCTCAGTTTAAATGAGCTTGATCCGTTGACCAGAATGGCATGCGACATGGAATCATTCCCAGCAGTGGGTTCGCGACCCCTGCGAGATTCATTTGAACCATGGAGCGTGAAGAAGAACTTGATTTTACATCGCTTCACTACTCAAGAAAAGATGACTATTACTACTTCAGTTTTCGCCTCAGAACATGGTGATTTTAAATTTTTCAGAGTTGGTGAGATTTTATTTATTCATTTATTTGTTGCCTGGTTTGGTAGATGTTCGTGGCGTAAGTAACCCCTGCGAGATTCATTTGAACCATGGAGCGTGAAGAAGAACGTGATTTTACATCGCTTCACTACTCAAGAAAAGATGACTATTACTACTTCAGTTTTTGCCTCAGAGCATGGTGATTTTAAATTTTCCAGAGTTGGTGAGATTTTATTTAATCATTTATTTGTTGCCTGGTTTGGTAGATGTTCGTGGCGTAAGTGAAAAGGTGCTACACAGACTGGAACAGCTCGACCTGGATTGTGGGTCCAGGCAAACGTTTGGAGGCCTTTCCCAGGAGGAATATACTCACAAGGTTGGCCTTTTAAACTATAGATTCTGCAAAGCGAAGTCAAAGTGAAAATTATTTCTTTATTATTAAAATGATGAAACATTATATTCCAGATTAATCAACTGGATCAGCAATTGACACAAGCATGGAACTCAGATTTGAGGGTGAATGCATTGAAAATAGCAATTCAGGTACTAAATACCATTTGAGATGGACCCTATTTTTATTCGTATTCCATCGGGAAAAAAACCTAATCAATTTTTTCGTTTGATTTAGTGTTGCAAGCTGTTGGGGGATACTTCCGTCATTTCATTTTACCCCAGTAAATTTGTGATTATAACTGACATCTTAGACAAATTCGGGGAAATGGTTTACAGTCGACTTAGAGGGAAACAAAGGTATAAAAAACCAACTTTTCCTAACCATTTGTTTGGATATCTAACTTCAACACTCAGTTATTGAACTTATTTATTGTGTTGCAGTGACATTCTTCCGGCCGAAGTGGCAAAAGAAACCTGTAAAAATTGGTTTTATAAGGTAGGATCCATTAGAGAATTGCTCCCTAGATTGGCAATCGAGTTGGCAATAATGAAATCCTACTCGTTTATTGTTCCAAAGTAAGTGGCCTACGGTACCCCATGATGATTAATTAATCTAAAAATTGAAATAATTTCTTTTTAAATTTTAATCCTAGTCCGGAGTACGGGAAAATCTTGATACGCTTGCTAAATAGCGCTTGGGGAATAGGAGATCCGGTGGTTGCCATTTACTTGCGTTGTTACTTATGCCGTGTAGCTATGGATTTGGTGCCGGAAGATAAGGAGTTGTACATGAAGTGTTTCCAAGACCTCCTTTTATTACATGACCAAGTCCTTGATAATTTTCGTAATTCACCTGGTTTAGTTAGTGCGAAAGTCTCCATGGAAACGTACATGAGTGTACTTTGTCCAGCGGTGGACTGGATTTTACAATGCCTAGTTCATCGAGGAGAACACTTGAATTATACAATGCAACTAGTGTCTAACGTTCCTCCTTTGTAAGCATTATATGTAATTAACAAAATTGTAGTTAAAATATGTAGAGTCGAAATATTTTTAGGAAAACGGTTTCAGACAGATTCTGCATTATTTATACTGTTTTTACCTTAGCTGGAAATCCGTTTTAACCAGTTCGGTTCTGAATACATTTCCTCCATCATTTATCGGAGAAGAGTGTGTGAACGTTATAGACATGTGTGTCAGCTTGGAGACGAACATTGCGGAAATTCTCCGTAATCTGGGACTCTGTCTTTGTCTTGTTGACATGCAAATTGCCCAAGCAAGAGATGTTTGGATAAAAGTGTGGCCACAGATAAAAAAGATCGCGAATAGGGATGCTTATCTTAACTGTTGCCAAGTTTGGGTCGAGTTTGTCGTTAAATACTTTGGGGTGAATTTAACATAAAATTTAAATATGATTTATCTTGTGTGGTTCATGAGAGTAATATCGGATTTTGATATTTTAGACGGACAAAATCAGCGAGTTCCTCGATGATGTCATAGTCCGCCTCACATTTAGGAACGCAGACCAACATCATTTACGATTGGCAGCAATAGTAGAGAAACTAACTACCTTCTCCAAGAGTATTACAGAGTTACTTAGAATGGTAAATTCTAAATTTTATTTGAAGCAAGCTTTACAAGTCAAAAGACACGTGATAATTATAGTTTGCAACTATTTATTTTGCGTAATTTTAGAACAAATTCGTGAAAATCGTGACAATGTTAAACGTAGAGTCAGCAAAGAACGTGGTAACCGCATACGTAGCTAGACATCCAGAGCCAATCTCGGATAATATCATAATTAACACGATGATGCACCTCGCCTCTATCCTTCATGACTCAGTAGACGCTCTAACCCCAGTGGATGAAGTCAAACAAATAGGAAATCTAATTAATAGCTTCATTCTGAGAGTTTACTATGGAAAAGATTTAGAAAAACAGTTACAATTCTATGACGAAGCCCGAGGCACTTTCATGAATATTGATATTGTCCTGGTTCAGCTTGTACAATGTGTCTGTAGATTGGGAATGGAAGTTGGGAGTATTGTCGGAGGACACCATACAAAGCGCACTCGTGGATTCCTGTGCGCCTGTGTTGCTTACGCATTTATCACGATTCCTTCTCTTGACAGCACGTACACTCAACTCCAGCTATACCTACTCACTGGACAAGTAGCCTATGCCAACCAATGTGTGAGTCAAGGTGACGCATGTATCAAAGCTGCAATAACTTTATTAAGTGAAGAAATGGAGGAGCTGGAGGTTGGCGAGCCGCTAGTCATCGAATATGTTAGCAATCTGGTCAGTCAAGAGTTTGGAATTTAAACCTAAATTTAGAGTTAATGTAGTAACAAAAAAGTCAAATTGTTTTCAGTTAAGCACCTTGCTCGCAGTCCCAGACCATCCAAAGGAGTCTATACTCTACCTATTGAAGGCCCTCATGACTATAAGATGGTCGTCTCCTATACTTCCTCTTAGATTTGTTTCGCTACTGGGAGCATACGAAATAACTTTATTAAGTGAAGAAATGGAGGAGCTGGAGGTTGGCGAGCCACTAGTCATCGAATATGTTAGCAATCTGGTCAGTCAAGAGTTTATGATTTAAACCTACATTTAGAATGGAAGCTGTAACAAAAGGTTAAATTGTTTCCAGTTGAGCACCTTACTAGCGGTCCCAGACCATCCAAAGGAGTCTATACTCTATCTATTGAAGGCCCTCATGACAATAAGGTGGTCGTCTCCTATACTTCCTCTTAGATTTGTTTCGCTACTGGGAGCATACGCACAGACAGAATATCCTTACCACTTCCGTGGAGGTTAGAGGTCTTTCACACTTTTACAATTAGTATTCTGATGTGATTTATATTTAAAATTTCTTTTTCGTACTTTTAATTTTTCTTCAGTGGACAATAATAATAGCCTGTATGGTGGAGCGCCACAATTCCTAGCGGAGATAGACTCCCTCGCGGCAACTCTGCTCAATGACCTGCTTACCAAAATCAAAGCGTATGGAGATCAAAATCAAGCAAAGAAACAGGTTTGTTCAGGGGAAACAGAAGCATTAAAAAAGAATGACCAGTAACTGTGATATTTACTGTAAATCTGGTTTGACTTTAGGCAAGGTTGAGCTTAGAGCTCTTTTCAGAGATAGTAAACTGGGGCAATTTACACGAGATGGGGAATTTAGCTCTGACCCTGTGGAAGTTCTCTTGCAAACACTTGGATACGAAATTAGCATCGAGAGCTAGATATTCCATAAGTCGTCGGGCAGTATCTTATCCCGTGTTTGAAGCGCTTTTGGAAAAAATGCCTGAGCCATAGACAATATTATTAAAATTATACCAGCTTAATTTATTCATTAGTGATGTATAATCTTTAGATAACTTCCTTGAATAAAACTGTTTAAGCTATACAAGACCTTCCATCTTGACATGATATAACCGTTAAAATGTTAAAACATGCATTTTTCTGTGTTGCCCTTCTCCTAGTATAGTTAGTCCTTGCTCCAGCCGCCTCTTCTGAATTGATTCGATCCCATTTGTCACGTCATAGTTTTCGCAGTTTTGCCTTGCAGCTTCAAGATTTTTCTCATTTTGCTCTTGCCTTCGCTCTTCATTTAAATCCATTCTTAACTCTTCTGCGTAGCAATTTACAACCCATAAGCCATACAAAATGGACTAGCATGGACAAGACAAACGGGAAGTGGGAGAAGAGGGGTCGTCCGCCGATCAGGTACATTATAAGGATGATCAACTTGAAGACAAAGATTGCGCAACGGATGTGGAACCAGACTAGACAGATTCCAGGACTTCGCTGGAGTTAAAGACATTGTAAGATTTGTAAGTCAAGAAAAGATCGAGTTTTTTTTTGGAGGAACGCTTGGTTTCGCTCACCTTATAGATACCGACCAGTAGTAGAGTGAATACACTAAGGTTCACCACCGTATAAAATCCAACGAGAGCCAAGTTGATCACTTTATGATTTAGAGCAAACTCTGTACAAAAGATTGAAAATGTTAAAAAAAATAGCTGAAAACATATAGAATAGGGTTCTGGAATTATCAAAAATAAATAAAAAAATTTGACCTTGCTTCCTAGACTCGGAGCCAGAAGAAGCCCACTCATCAAATTTGTACAGTTTAGTTTCATTATTCCCTTCACCAACGTTCTCAAAGGGATCGAGGGAGATGACATTGTATCTTGACAGCATTAGTACAAACCAGACCAAGCCGAACAATCCAAAAATCTTGAGAAAAGGAATCATTTAAATCTTGCAATGGAGTTCATTTGTTTGTTTTTTTGCCATACCATATCAAAAAACGCCACGAATTTCGCCATCGTGATGAGTGGTACAGCATGACATGTCGGATGGTACTTGGTTGTGGACCTCACCGAAACCAATTTTCTTTGGGATTGATCTGCCTCAGCCATTTTAATATTTCTTTAGTTGGAATATTGCTAAAGTTACAAAATTCAGGGCAACTCGAGACAGATGTTTCTAAAGGTATATTTTCTCCTATACTTTCTGTCGCTTAGGAACAATCAAAAATTTAGTTACAACGTTACGAGAAAGCGTCAATTAGTTAAATGTCCCTTCCGTACTACATGCAATAAATCGTTTGCATGAAGTCAGACCATGGACCAAACATAACTCGAAGAAACTCTAACTGCAAAGTAAATCACTTATAATTTCACCCTTATCTTGAGTAAAACTAATTAGGGAAGTGGGAGGGCACAAAATGAGTGTTAATCACAGCTCATCATCAGTTCTTCCTAAATGAATCCACTCTACTCACGATTCCACTATATAATCGTCTTGAATGCCAGAAGATAGCCTGCTCGTGATCAGAATTTTGTACAGTTTAACGTGACAAGAAATATTCATTCTATTTGGTTTGAAGCAGATCTTATCTGCAAAATGAATAAAATCTGATTCTATTTGAGTTTACATAGTTCACACCTGCCCACCAGATAATAAAATAATGGAAGCAAATTCAATTCAATTCTAACTATTAAAGGAATGATCAGATTTATTTTTGGTAGTTTAAGCTAGATTGCAGTCTCACTCCATTCAACCTCCACTCGCTAACATTTCAAAGCAAGTTTTCGTTTTCTGGAACAAACATAAGCATAAAGCATAACATAAATATAATTGATCCTTTGTGTTTTAATTAGCGCTTGCTCTTCATTTCCCTCATGATCATAATTTTCCCATTCATATGCAAATTAAAATTATGGCTTTGCTTTTGTCAAAGCTCATCTTCTAAATTAAGCTTACGAAGCAAAACTCCATAATTTTACTAAATGAATTATTTATGAATTACTAGATTTCAAATGTAACGTCTGCTATTACGTGAAAAGACATTAACGGCATGAAGAATACTACAATTTAAAACAAAACTATATACGTTCCATCTTAATTAGTGATTTATTTAATTGACTTGATTAATTCAACGAATAATTAATTCTCACGCTTGGCATACATATTTTTGAGATATTTTAAAATATTATTAGTGCTTAGAAATTCATACATTTTGTCTGTCAATTATACGCTTTTTTTACGCTTACGAAGCTCCTCCCCTCAACAGTAAAAATAGTAGAGAAAGCTTTCCAATCAATTTTTTCGACAGAATAAGATAATTATCACCCAAATACTGCGATCTACTTTTAAACTTAAAGTATACTTTTTACTTCTGTGAGTGATTATTTTCTTAGACCACACTAATTAATAATGTTAATGAAACTAAGAATAAATGAGCTGTATGATAAATGAATGAACTGAGTGTACACTCATAACATAATTTATAAAAGACAATAATTTATAAAAGCACAATAGCACAGCACACATACGTGACATGACCTAATAGCACGGAAATAATGGATTTAAGCTAACAATGTATTTAAATTAATTTGTATTTAGCGCAATACATCTCGAACAAAGAAAAACTACATTTAATTATAGTAGACTGTCATCTCGTATATTACGTCGTCTCGTTTCGAAGAAGTCTCGGGGCTCGGGGGTGAGTAGTTGGGATGTCGTTGAAAGGAAGAAAGTGCAGAATATATTTTTTTTTTAGGATTCTTCTCTTCAAGTGTTCACGAGTTCAGGTAAATTAGTACTTAAATTAGTCTAGTAATTAGAGAATAAACCGATGATTAGGTAGTTTATCCAACTAGTTCAACAGAGTCTAGGCTGAGAGTGGTCGCGTCATTGTAGGAAACGACGATGCAGTAATGATCGAATAACTGTTTGAGGAGTTCATGTTCGTCCAGCATTTCTATGGCCTCCACTCTCTCAATCTCCTTCAGCGGAATCGATGCGTATACTTCATTCATTGTCCATGCCTTTACACCTGACCAGCCCGACTCTAGGAATCTACCAAACAAAACCATTGTTTAATTGTTTAAGTAAATCAGAAACCACCATCGTTAGTTAATTATAAGTTTTGGTCATACCTGCTCTTTTGAGTGGCGAGATCTTTACAATATTCCACTCCTGCGAGACGACAACCGCGCATGGTAAGATTATTCAGCATAACTTCCGCAAATCTATCCGTCATATTTACCTGGAGAATATTTAGACAGAATTTATTAATATGTTTTATTCGAAATAAGAATAGATTTTTTGCTCCGAGTTTGGTTTGGATTTAAAATTACCTGCTCGTAGTTTATAAACATGGAAGTTCTAAAGTGTTCGCTAATATATTTGAGAAGGGTAGAAGATGACTTGGTGTCCATATAGACTAGAACACACTCGGACAAGAATATCGTTGGAAGATCGAATTTTACTCCACAGCTCACGAGTTTAGCTCCAAACTGCAAGATTGATTTATAGATGCTTGACTTCAAACAGGTTTTAGTTTCTTGACTTAACTTTAAAAATTAATTATATCTACCTGGTTTATGTCTCTTAAATCTACTCCCACAATGTGATAGTCAAACGCATTTAATTCAAATTTACTGATACTGATCTCGCCGTCTGAAAAAGGTTTTAAAAAGTTGCATATGACTTTCCAAGAATATGTACATATGGAAAAAAATCAAGGTCAAAGGTTTAGGTAATGCTTGTTTACCATCATTATTCAAGGTAGCTAAAAGGGCTTTGTTATTTTTTATGTAGTGGACTTTGCGCATGGTGGTGGAAGGGAAATCAACATCGACAAAAGAGGATATCCTGATTTTACTCCAGCGCTCGCGAATATTTCTATCATTCCTCAACCGCCAATACAACGTATCGAATCCACAACCAAGATTAATTATTTGGACTTCTGTCTCGCACACTGAGTTACTCCTACTCCGACTGCCTTCACCTTTGGGAATATAAACCTGAAAGAAATTTAATGCAAATGACAATACTGAGGTGGAAAGTTCGGGTTTGAAATTGTAACTTTTGAAACTCTATTCACTTACGACATCCGAGGTGGCAATTTGTTCCAGCGTTTTGAGTATCAGTTTGTAGATCCCAAAGGTTCTAGCAAAGTATCCGCGGTTAATTTCAGGCGCTTTGCGGACAATAGGCCCTCTCATAAAATACTGGAGAAAGGGATCATTCCAGTAGCCAAGTTGTACTGCAGATCTCTTGCAAATTGAAGCGTCGTCATTTGTTGCTTGAACTGCTTCATCTCCTTCTCCTTCCCCACCTACCATGGAAGCTGCTCCGCCTCCTCCAGAGCTAATTAGACATAATCCAGAGGAGGAAGAGGATGGAGTCAGTGGATGAGGAAAGTGAGGTGTTGTTGCTGATGGTGGTGGCGAGGGAGTTGTCATTGGGGGAGGCATCTGATCTTGCGGTGTTTGCGGTTGCGACATTGTTCATCGATTTTACGCGTAAAAGAACACACAACTTCCAAAGTTTTTATTGATCACAATATCAATTTTAATAAAAAAAAAAGTAGGACTATGAATTCTAAAAATCAAAATTCTTTCTTGAAAACTGTATAACTGTTTCTGTAGCGGGTAGAGTTTTATTGATCAAATCCTTTCGTCTTCTTCGTGTTAAGCAGCAAACTGGCAGCAAATCTACAATCACTTTTCTAATTATTGTGTTTTTAAGTTGACTTTAACCTCCAATTTCAAAAGATGACCATGTTTACAAAATTAGATCCTCGAATTAAACGAAAGCCGCAGATGGATATTGTCGGTCTTGTCAAACGTAGGTTAACCTGACCCATATCTCTTGGTATCAGTCTTTTAGCACGGACATATATTAATCATAAAACTTTAACTTAGCACTTCAATGTAAAGGTTAAACTTAAACTTTCTCCATGGTATCTTCCTTCCAAATCCAAACCCGAACGATTTCACCGAAAATACATGCTTTAGCGATCAGGACACGATACCATATAGACGTTTTTAAACTGTTCTGCTCAAATGGTATTTTAATGCGAGAAAATGTGTAGGTGCATAACAAAGGGAAAAGGCATAATAACAAGAGAACAAGACCATACTAAAGCAGAACACACTATCACCATCCCATAAGCATTACCGTATTACTTCAAAGCAAAAGGTGAAAATTTATAAGTTTACTTTCCAACAACCAATACATTTCTTTCGGGTTACTCTCAAATGACATACTTAAGGGAATCTTACGGTTTTCCTGTCTGTCTGTTTCTCACAGTCAAACCTTGCGGCAAAGATCATTATCTCAGCTAATTCGGCGGTCTGTGTCTGTTGCGAACGTATTTTTGTGGGTAAAGCACAACGTAAAAATACTGTAACCGGCTTTTAGCTCCAGGTTTCACATACTCACATGTGTCACGCGATCAATCTTCTAGTAAATCTATAATTTACTGTTGTCAAATGTCAAAACAAGTCGATTTCCAATGTAGGTTTTACTTCAAATGCAATTTTCTTTTCTATTTTCATTTCGTATTTCTTTTTAGAAAGGTCTACTATAGTACTATCTACGTTGCCAATTTTGTTATTGCATTTGCAGCAATATTCCATGCTGATGAATTTCGCTACAACTGTCTCACATTTCATGAGATTACACCTTTTCTCAGATAATACCACTGAGCAGATACCACTGACGCAATTCAGACTAGAGGACATGGGAGGAAGATACCTTTAAGCTTTTGTAGTTTGTCTGGCAAATATCATGATCCTACTTCCCCATTTGTTTCATACAAACTTAAACTGCATTGCTTATATGACCAACATTGCATGATAAATTGATAATGATAGAACAGGAAAGACCACATTTTTTGATGATCATAATAATAACAAAATTATCGTGCCATTGGCATACGATTGCAATTTCGTTCGCTAGACTTGACCGAGATGAGTGTGTATACTGTATATATTTTTCTGCAGATTCAGCATTAAACAGCAGCAGCAGCAACGTCAAAACTTCATCTCTCCACTTTTCACATGCTGGAGCTGAATGCAAGAGCACCAATAACACCATCATCAGTATAAATGAAGAGTTACGAGTTATTTTTTTTTGTACAGCAGCTAATGCAGCTCAATGTCAGTATCAGTATGTAATAATGTAATAGAATAGATGCATGGTCCAAAAAGCGGGATGCGGGATAAAAAGTCTCGATTCTCTTGTCTTAATTTATTGTGAGCACAAATTACAACAAACGAGGAGTAGTCTACGTTTTAAATCGTTACTTTACTATAAATTAACATTTACTAATAGAAAGTTACAGCCGGAAGGGTCGCCGAAGACCAATAAAATCATCAGGTGTTTGATGTTAAACTGGGAAATAGGCCTACTGATACTGGAATAATGACCAAAATTGACAACTCCTATAATGAAAGGTTGGCGGAGGTGCTGTATGATGAGAAGAAAGCGGTACGTGGAGTTTAATGATTTTTTTTGTAGGAAATTAATTGCTCCTCTCCAAGTGCAAAAGTACTTTTAAATCACATGGCTTGTTTGTTGTTTTGAATAGATAAACTACAAGGGAGTAAGCGTCATGCTCGGGGTACATGTGAACATCGCAAAACAGTAAGTTACCAGTAAATGGTAAAATGGTCAGTAAAAATCAGCCATCAGACAGAATAATGTAAAGACATCTTGTTTTTGTTTTCGCTTAAGAATGTTGTATCACTTTTACAAGAACGAGAAGGACAAAGGACGAACAATTTATGCGACCTACTTATTGAGTGGGATGCTTCCCAGAAAAGCATTATTGGAGATTCAGAACAACCCAAAAGAGATGGAATCAAAAACGAAATCCCAATCTTCGATTTCAGATGAAATGGAAGGGTTTCTTGTTCTAGTCTGTAGAGATAGAGAAGTGGAACGCTACAAGTCTAAATTCTCTAAGCTATTTTCAGTGCACATATATTCTTTGAGCGTGTTTCCTTTGGAGAACCTGGACCCATTGTATAGACTCACAGAGGAAAAGTTAGTGGACAACGAAGGCCGTACTCCAGTCGAGTAAGTTTTTCGCATTCTTGTGATCATAAACGAATTAAGGCTTGTTATTTGGACTTACTTTAGTAACTATATTTGGTATAAAATCTAGTTTCGGTCCTATTACTTGTTCCACTGGGCAAGCTTTAAAACAAAATGTTCGTCGCTATCCAGTTGCAACTGCTCCACCTCCTTCAAAAAAGGAACAACCCAAAACAGCTCCCCCCACAAAGGTACAAGGCGACAGCTCTCAAAACAAAGAGACAGATCAAACGGAAACGAAGACTCAGTCCCAACAGAAAAAAGGACACCAACCACAAAATCAAAAAGCTGACAAGGACAGATTAAAAAGTATGTTCGCTACTGCTGCCTCCAAGCCTAAACCTCCGCCAAAAGCTAAAGCCGAGAAGGTCGTGGAGAAATCAGAGGCCAAGTCCAAGTCATCCAAGAAGGTTAGCGAGAAGGAATCTAGGAAGAGTGGAAGTGAGAGCCGAAAGCGCAAAAGGATTCGTGATGTTTTATCCTCTGATTCGGAAGGTGAGGAGGAGAAACAAGGCTCAGAAGAGGAAGACTCATTTATGCCAGAGTCACCACTTCCAAAACGGATGCAAATTATAGATTCAGATTCAGACGACGACTCCAAGGCAACGTCGAAACCTTCCAAAGCCCAAGAGAAACCAATAGAAACTGTCAAAGCCGTTGTTTCTGGGAGACGTCGTGTCTCCAAAGTTGTCTCGAAAAGTTTTATTGATGAACAAGGGTATCTCGGTAAGTTCTTAAGAAAACCAAAGAATTCTAATCACTCGATAAGGGCTCGTTAAATAATCATTAAATACGTATATCCTTACCATTTCTAAATCGATTCAGTTACAAGAAAAGAAACAGTAATGGTTTCAGAAGATGAGGAAGAATCAACGCCTTCAAATACTTCATCATCAAATGCAAAATCCAATAAGGATTCAAGCTCAGCCAGTCCCAGTTCACTGTCAAAAAAATCAGAACCTCCCCAAACCAAAAAGACTTCTGCAGCATCCACTTCCGGAAAGTCAAAGCAGTCCTCTCTGATGTCTTTCTTTCAGAAAAAATAATCTTTTAATTTTAACTGTTTTTTCTACTCGTTTAGTGTAAATGCGAACTAATATGAAATTAATATGTTCCTTATGTGAAATATGAAATCGTCATTCGAACGTAATTAAAATTGTTAATTTACTGATAATGACTCAACAATTTCAACACCAAGCATAAAATAATTTCTATCGTTCTCCATATTTTATTTAAAAACAGCTTTTCAATTCCAAAAATTCACAATCATCAGTTCATTTCATCTTTCGGAATCCCATTTGCGCATTGATAATAAAATTTAAATATTCATTTATGTTTATCAAAATGTTTCGCTCTTTAAAACTTAAATTCAACCGTTGCATAAACTCAACTAAACTTGCATGCGTTGTACATTGAAGTTTACCCATTATTTAAGCAAAATTACCTTTATATTAATTTATGTTTTAACTACATACAACCGTAAGTATTTCATGAAGGTCTAATCATGTCATCCAAAAAAATTGTTTCAAAAACTGAAATGCTCTTACTGACTGAGCTTACACTTAAGCGTTATATTTACTGTATTTAAAATACCAATTCCAACAACGACATTTATTATAGTAATTAATTATAGCCTTATCTAAGAGTTCACATTTTCATATACACACATAGACTTTACATAACATGTAAACCATCTAACCACACATCGACAAAGTTTTAAGTTCAAAGGAATTAATTTCACATAACTACAGTGCCATGGTTCATGCGCAAAAAAATTGATACAATCGTCATGGATACTCGAAATTTCCGACTTTATCTAAGCATCTTGATTGGAATGTAGGTAATCTGTAATTGTCAGTTAAGTTGACGGATTGACTAATACAAGATTACAACGAGTAAAATAATGCATATTTTATCAACCGTGATTGTGATTTCTTCTCGGATCAAGTTTTATTACTTTCATAGGAGAATTTTTATTTGCCTAGATTTGTCAACGGGTTGTAGATAAATAATTTGGAATTAAATCAAAATATCTATTTTATACGATTCGTTCCTACTAAAGTGGGACGTTGCGTAGTAGCAATCGAATAAATTAAAATCTTCTAGCACCCAAATCGACATCTTCATCAATGCTTTCGTTTACTTTCCACAATATTTTTGATTACGTTATATTATGGGCGCTTAATGTAATTTTCAGCTTTAAGTTTGATTTTAATACTAATTGTAAAGACCTATATTACCTCATGTACATGTCATATGTACCCACTAACTTGAATTTGAATTATGTGTGTAGCAAAAATAGTAATAATACTATCATACTAATTCATTGCATCCTGTCCCATTTTCGAAAGATGCAATAAAAACTCTCTGGACTGAACATTCATAGGGACATAAATTCTGAAATATCGTCCCTTAGAGAATTTTTAAGAGAGAGCTAATTGAGACTATTTAACCATAATAGGTAATAATAACATGCATAATGTTTGTTTTTGGACAAATTATGCAACCAGTGAAAACTCAAATTGTTTTATAATAAAAATAATCCTTAACACGCTACAAACACTTAGTGGGTTCACTAACCATTCCGTCTCCGATAATGATTAGCCCTTGTTGGTGGTAGTTTATTTCATTCAATTCGTATTGGGCGAATTCAATACCGGCCAGTTTACTCGACTACTGTTAAGCTGTTATCTTCGTAGTACGGACATAGACCCTACAACTAAGCATTAATTAA
>JAANSQ010001770.1:0-13954 GCA_036850885.1 Lepidocyrtinus dapeste
CTAACCTTACCAGTTAATTTAATTTTTAAATGTGACTCCCAATTTTTTAGACGTGCTGTATCAAGGTCCTGCAATGCTAATCGGGAATCCACCCGGGAACACAGCTTCTGGCTGAAATTGGTGTTCTACTTAATCGAAAGCATTGCACTTAGTCATGGCGTCTTAGCTGCGATAGCCATAGCATTCGTCGCATTCATTAGTATGGCGTGGGTGAATGACACTCTGGAAAATATCCAGTAAGTAAAGCATGTTCATGAGATGACCACGTATAAAAATGAATTTGTAATTATAATTTGTACATTTGTCCTTCTTTAAGGAATAATCTTTCGGAATTGGTTACATCTCCAGTAATTACTGCAAATTACAAAGAAAAGTATCAACTCACAATACAAAGAAACCAATCAATGTACAGACAAGCCCAATTAATTGCGCAACTCTTCAACGAGTGCTTCAAGGACATGTTTTTATCTACGCTTTACTGTGGACATGCGATTCTCATCATAATGAGCCTACTTGCTATGATACAGTTTCGAAGAGTGATTACTTTCGTGGAGTTATTCGTTCATGGAGTTGCTATAGTCCTTTATGTACTGATTGAAGTCATCGTTTTAGAGTATGGAAGTCGCCCCATCGCTCTCTCTAAATCTATCATAAGCAAATGGAAAAATACACATACACAATATTTTCATAAAGACACAAATCTTTTACGGTTCGTTATCTCATAAAATCATTAAATTCTACGCAGAACCTTCCATTCCTATAGGAAGAGATAGGTTTGCCACCTTCAGTCGTTTTTGCTTGCAACGAACTTTCTTATTGGTGGTTTGGTGCAGGAAAAACGATCAAAGAATTTAAAATTGTATGAAGCTTAATGATAATTTACATTTTATTTCTTGATTTACTTGATGATGATGTGGTGCATATAATAAGAAATTCTTGTATCATGAGTTAAATTAAATAAAATATTACAATTTCATCTAATATGCCAGGAAAACTACTGTACAAATAATCACTATTAATTATATTTGAAAAAGTTATCGATGAATAGTAAAATTAATATAAATTGTAAACAAAAGCAAACCATTAGCTATAATAATTTATTTGTAAATTATTGACAATCATAAGTATTCATACTTATCTTACAATGTTATGAATATTCCGTATGAAAAGCCACTAATTAGCTCTTTAGCTTACACCAAAGTGAACTGTATCGTAAAAAATATTGGAAAGACTCATAATGCCCTTAAATATTCAAAATTCATGTTGCCATAAATATTACAATTTTTAGCTCTTTTGTAGCAACTTATTTTCACTCTATACATTCACGGTTATATCCCTCGTAACCTTTACACCTGTAACTTCAAGCTAATTCAATATTCATTAAAAACACCACAAAGAACCTTTCATAAAATGCGGGGTTTCGACGAAATAAGCAAATCGTACAAATTTTTAATATTTGACTTTTGATTGACAAAGCCCATAAAACAATGCTTATAGAAGCTTTGGAACTGAATATTAAATTGATGAAAGTTTAGCGCTTAAACTTAACGTATTAAACCGCAAACATAATAAACGCTAATGAATGCGGTTTTGAAAAGAATTTTGCAGGAATCATAAACAAAAAATTGAAAGCCCTACTAAAATAATTTCATGGATTACAAAATCATCGTCCTATTATATCATAAAAACCATACAAATAAATACAAAGAGATGTATCACATAAAATGATAGGCTTACATCGATAATTTTTTATTTTAAGAACATTATTTCCGTTAGTCTAATGCGCATTATTTCTTTTCATACACAAACCGTTTTATTTTGCTCCCACTTTCTATTCAACTTGATTGTATACTGTTCTATAAGAATACTCTACTTATACTGTACTGTTCACTTTGTACGTTTCATCTGCTCATTAATTGATATGAACATAATAATTTCCTCTTTCTGTATATCTTGCGTGATTCTATTTGTGCTTTCATAGAAACATATAGGCTTGTTACTGAATTTGGGGCATAGCGAGACTTCTTTCATTTGATGCAAGCTCAAATTGAGTAGGGTATTGTAAGTGATCGCGTAACGTACTGGTAAAACTTGGACTGAACCTAAAATTCTTTGGCATTATTACATTACACGTAGATAATATATTTACTAGACATTTGTGGTGTCTGTCACCGGCAAGATTCTAGAATGAAGCTTAAATGTATTTGTGTTCCTAAAGAAGACAAAGAGTACAAAGAGAATGCTCATGTGAAAGTGAACTAGACTGTTCATCGCTTCCTTGAACAGATCGCGAATCGCGACTGAAGGATGAGGACATACAAAACTTGACGCTTTTATGGTGGTCTTCTGAAAGCAAATACTATTATAGCATCGGATTACACCATTTCCTTGTCTTGAGACTTGAATAACGTCTACAATCCCCTCCTGAATCGCACCACTTTCTTATCCTTCAATCAGATCACCATCAATATAAAAAAAATGTTCTTATATCAAATTTCCCTAGATGGTTTAGCTAACCAATATAATTCAATGTACTCGGACTTTTCAGCTCCTTTAGGTTCCCAAGGAACTAAAAAATTACAAGAGATGTAGTGACGGAAACAAAATTTGATGGAAAAAGTTTCCTTGGCTTTCAGCAGAAAAGTGAAGCACATCGATCACTTTTCTTTACAGTTTCTTCCTGTTGGTTTTACTCGTCCTTGCTTTCTCTCATAGAAGGAATCCACAAATGTGACGAAGGCATCGAGAATCGGGATGATGTCAAAATGTATTACGTTTACAATTAGATATGTTCTTGTCAAACTTAGGGTAAACATTTTACAGCTATAGGAAATCCTGCTCCTGCTAATAAAATATCTAATTTATCAAGCAGGCATATAAAACCCACATGAAATTCTCCAGCGAGTGAATAATGAATCTCTTTTGTGTTTCCGCTATAGCCTGTTGACTTCGGGGGAGGCATCGTACTTTCTGCAATAAAAAACCATAAAACACTCAGCACATTTTACGTTTAGAAGAGAACGTTTATGCGAATAAGGAAAACGTGAGGGGTACAATTCACGTGTATTTTTAAACAATATTTGCATTTTTACGGAGACTTATTCTCCCATAAAATCATAAAAAGCTTCCATATTATCATCCAACATAACCTAATTTCCGTCCAGATGGGGGAGTATGAGGAAAGTAGGTTACTATAATCTTTGGCCTGACAAGGCGCCATATTTTTATGACAAACTCACTCCTCATCACCAGCTAATACACAATGAATGTAGGATCAGTTGTGACGTTAGACATACCAAACCATTCATGGTTAAAATACTCCATGCCGTATATTATAGTACGGCTTGTTTTCTCTCTATTGTCACTCCATTGCTTCTCGACGTGAACAGGGAATGAATATAATGAATGGAACCAGGAAAGGATGTTTGACATACGAGATAATTAATATATTTCTTCCAGCCTCAGTGCTGGACCACAAATGCTATAGCCTCTCGTAGAAATTAGCATTTCCGTTTACATTCCAATAAGGTTTCATGATGACACCAGAAGCATATCTTACGAAGAAGTTGAAGCTTTTCTGTTGTCACGAATTGCGTAATATGTAAAGCTTCAATTCTATACTACAGAAAAATATATTTATATTGTGATAAATACAAAAGGGAAAATATGGGAAGAATGAATGTGCCAAAAATCCATATTTTCCCATGAAATTCTATCCTTAAAGAATCTTTTAGTTTTAGGATGTGTGCCTAAAATAAATAAAAAGTTTTGCGAATTTCTGTAAGCATACGTAGCCCTAGATGATTCCACATGCGTTTGCATTGGACCTATCTCTAAATAAAAAATGGCTTTGTAATCCGGGGAAAACAGAATGTAATCATGAACAAGAATTTCAAAGTAGGTAGCTTATCATGAATTAATTGTGAGACATATGCGTGTGTCGTCCCAGATATAAGCAATGTTCAGTAGGAAAATAACATGAGATATTACACATTTTGTGTACACTTTACATACTCTTACTCACTTTATCTCGCAACGTCTCCTTCTCTAGATTGATATATGCTTTCAGCTCTAGTGTTTCAATTCCTTTTCCATTTTTTTTGGCACTGCTATTTGCACTTAACGTAATGCACTAATTTGCTCGAGAGTAATGGGTGCATTATTTAACATGGAAAAAATTTCTACGGAATATTTTCTATTTGGAATTTTGGATCAAGCCGCACCAGACCATGTGCATCAAAATAACGTGTTTATGCTGAAGAAAAGGGGAAAGCTCTCAGGTTTCACAACATGAAAACGTGAGAATTGTAAGCGCAGTGTATGGAAATTACCACTCATTTATATTTTAATCAGCCCTAGGGAAAGTGACAAGCGAAGCCAAAGTGTCTATGAAAAGTTACAAATAGCATTGATAAAACCCTATCAGTTTCTGACAGTCTAACGCGCATTCAATGCGTAAATTGTATTTGAGATAAGATAACTGTCCTGGAAAAATACTCTGCAAATTAATTGTTTTTTCCTAACCTGCACAATAAGTATTTAGTTTAGGATTGCCCCAACTTTCCCAAGAGTGTCCTCTCGTCCTGTAGGGGTTTTTCTATGTCTCTGCTTTCATCTTATTTTTCCAGATAAATCAGCTTGATGTACCCACGAAATATCTGAAGGCTTTGATTACTCTGGTTACTTCCACTAAAATATTTACTGATGTCCTTACACTTCGCTTCTCTTGTTCCCATTCATGTCCGCAAATATTTTTGTTCGATCCATTCATATGGAAAAGCATGCATGAGAAGCATAATAATTTTGAAGTATTAATGCAAAAACGAACTAAATGGGCTTTCTAGGCTTAGCATTCTTCCCAAGAAGTGTAACTTTGGAGATTGTTCCCTATCGTGAGATAAGAAAAAAGACAACGTAGTCTGAAGTCTTGAAAAGTTTTTAATGGGCAGCATATGTTCGGCAAAGTGTAAGCCTTTCGATATATTCATCGGATTAAGTGTTTTATATAATTTTTATATGAGCTTCTTTTGAGCATATGGACTTTATAGGGAAAATAAAAGTCGTTGCACCACAGGAACGTTTCCCACGAGAATATGAACTCCACTTCACCACTTACGATTATTGCAATGAAGAGCTAGTGTTAAGGAAAGAATTAAGTGTCTTACCCATTGGTTCTCGCCTGGTATCTCTGAAACCAGCCTATTGGTCCAATATATGTGGATCGGACTGTATAAAAAAATGAATTTGAATTATTTACTCGAGAATTATGATAATAAATAATAAATAATATTTTTTGTGTAAGGAGAACATAAAGGCAGGCCAATATAAAATATATTTGTTGGCAGGATGTCAATAGAGGAAGAGTTGTTTATGGCTTTGTCTCTGCGTGGCTTGTTCTCATTACAAATGGATGAGCCAGCAGGAGGCGATGACAAGTTTTGTTCAAGCTATATAGTCTATCTGGGTTTTGCATGATGGGTCGCGAAGGAGTCTGTGCTCTACATAGAAACGGTGACAGTTTAGCTGAAACACAATTTATGTTGTCTACAGGGAGAGCAATGTAATTGCGTAAGGAGAAGAAGTAGGTTGCTTGGAGTAATGGAAGGCGGAATGGTGTCCTGTGATTTTGATTATGTTCGTCATACTTTATTTGCACATATTGCTACACTTCATTTAAAGTTAAACATTTTTTGATGGTGGGTTAAACCACTTGCGGGAGAATAAAAACCTTACTTCATCCAGCCTGAGTTTCCTTTGCAGCAATTTATTTTTTATTTTTAAGGTTTCAGTTGAAAACTAGGTTTCTATTGTCTCTCTCCAATTGTTAATTATGGGCCTGCTTTTTGTTTCATGAATTCATAATTGCGAAATTTATTACATTGAAATCATAGAACTCACCTTGAATTTCTTCATCGGCTCTATTCCTCGTGCAGAAGCAAATCTGAAACATGTTTACAGTTTAGAAATGACTAATTTTCGGGGAATCGTATTAAAATGAAAACTGAAAAGGTCTCTCGGTTTACCACAATAAATAAGCCGAACGCCACTACGCATCCCCCAACAAGCAAGATTAACTCGATAGAAACTGGTTGTCCCATCTTCACGTTCTGCCGAAAGACCTTCTACTTCCCTAATCAATGGTTTTCTCATATAACCTTCACTCAAGAGTCTTGACTCCTTCCAGATGGAATAAGAGGTCTTATTGTTTCCTCAAAATTCGACGGAAATACTGAAGTACAGTATCTTCTTGTCTCCCAGCTTTATTGTATTTTCGAGAGAATCTGGATTCTGGATGTCCTTGCCCTCAAAAAACATTTCGTCATAAAAAATCACCCAGTTGAAGAGATAATATTGGTGACAGGTTATAAAAAATGAAGAAACATGTACATTTTTTCTTACAATTCTTATAAAATGTAGTGAACAATATTATACAATGAGATCATACCTTCAAGATTTTTAATTTCGTTTGTTCCTTTCCACTTTTCAATGTCACGTAAAAAGATAGCAGCTTCAACTTTCTCCTGCCTGGAAATACCAGTAGGAAAATGATGCAACAGATTCACTTGTGCACTTTGACGATCCCTAAACGACTTCAACAAGTAACGGTGCTGAGGGAGTACCCCTTACAACTCAATTTCCTAACAATTTTCATAATTAAGAAAAATTTTGTCTAGATTTTTCTTAATGATTGACACAAAATTGAACATGTCAGCATTGAAAAACCTGCGGTGATTATGTAGGATTGAGGAGCGTACTGACATGTTGGTAAATCGAGTGTGAAAAGTATCTTGAGTATTCCCTTCCCTTCTGCAAGTTAACTAACCAACTCTTGCCTAACAAGTTACGTGAAACGCACGGCTCACGCCATTTACAGCCACAGTTGATTCGCAAAGCTGCTCAACAAAGAGACAATAAGATATTGACTAGGTCTAATGTACTCTCCAGTTACTTGTTTCTTCACTTTCCTCCAAGACTTTCCGCCACATACTAAGAACCAAAAAGGGTTGTACGGAAGAGTGAGAGAGAGCTCTAGGTCTTCTAGGACTTTAGGGAAAGGACTGAAAGGAGACAAGCATGAGGAAAAGTAGAGAGAGATGAGTATGAGTACACATGTAATGCGAAAGAGGAAAAATAAAAAAGGAAGCTCAAAGCCAAAGCCACTTTGTGTGTGAAGCTAAGCAAAATAAGCGCGTGCAACTAAACTTCCATCAATACGAAATACGTCGCGAGGAAACGTCCCCAACTCTTAAGGATTTAAATCTCATCAAAATATATGTCGTTTCTGGGATATTTTAAATCAAATTCATATAAAAAGCTACCTAATTTGTCTGAATATATTTACAGAAAATAGTAAAAGTTGTCAAAGTTGAGGGAATGGTGTCCTAGGCTTGATCTCTCCGATTGTCACGAAAATTTACACACTGGTACAGTATGATGTGTTGATTCACCAGAAATTCTGTAGCTACCCACTTTTTTTAATCTAGAGCCATCTGGTGGCCATCAGGTCTCTCTAGTGTCGCAATATTTGAATTGTAACGACATTTTTGTGTTCATTTCCTCCTCTTGCATCAATGTGCCAATTTTCATGAAAATCGGACCACTTTTAAGTTTACCGCCATTCACCAGATGGCGCTACGTTCAAAATAGCTTCGGAATTTCTGGTGAATTAACACATCAAATTATGGCAGTCGGCCAATTTTCATGAAGATCTGAGGGATCAAGCCATGGTTACCTTTGCCTTAATTTTAACTAATGAGCACTTTATATACATTTAGTGTCTTTTTACCATTAATTTTCGCTTGCAAAAATACTCCATACACGATAAAATATTTAAACACACTCTTTATTCAAGCGTAAAAGATGTATTCCTTCGAAAACATATTTTTTTAACCCATTTCAACACCATCATATCCATTCATCCATGTTGAAACGCTTTCCTAGCATAAAATACTTCTTTGAAGGTTCATATACGACTGTAGTGCAAAGATATCGTCATCCACATCCTCCGAATGACTTCTACTAATGCTAATACTAATACTTTTTTCACAACATAGAAAAAAGTTCGAAAGTATTAGAGTAGAGTGCCTCTCGCAGTAAAGAAGTTTCTTTGGAAGTTAGGTAAAAGGAGCATTAGCTCGTAAAGGCTTTTATTTGTTCACTCTGGCTATATACATACAGAATGTGACGGTAAACCTAAAGGAAATTTTTGGATGAGTACAGATATCAACTTGTGAAATAGAAAACACCACGCATTACTACAAGACTAGATAGATTCGTCGCGTGCATTCTAACTCTCAAACAACAAGCCTGCTTAAATTTCACCGAATTCCGATGAAGATACTCTCTATACGAGCTGAGAAATGTTGAAAATGTATTATTCATTTGGAATTTGGACGTATACAAGTTGTAAAGTCCAACTAGTTCAATGGGAATCTCAACTCGTTAGAAATTTCATGATGAGGATCATAATGGTCATAACGGCACGGTGAAAGCAAATGTTGAGCCTTTGAGACTCATTTGAGCTGAACAGATGCAACTATACACATGATTGGGTATTTTGAGAATAAACGAGAAAGGAATATTACTAACAATTTTGTTGGATGTAAGGGATTTGCATGATGTGTCTCTGATGATCCAAGAAAAAATTGAGTGACGAGTGAGATCTGATATCAGTCGTCATTGGAGAAAATATGATGCCACCATATGAGGAGAACGTGCCATGGTGCCATGATAGTACGCTAATGACTTTTCCATTAGATTACCTTCCGAGGGAAAGGAAGGATTTTAGTGAAATTACCTTTCACCTTTGAAAGTAACCTAAGTATAATATTTAGCAATCTTTGAAGTGGTAAAAGGTAATGGGTTTGGGGTAATCTGAGAATAAACTAAAGAGGTAGAGTTTAGGATATACTTTAAAGGTTACAAGTCAGACTATTAATGCTAACGTTTTTCTTCAAGTTCCACTAGCACATTCAAAGGTAAAAGCACACTTCAACATTGTTTCGGAAACGTTAGTCTGCGTTTGATTTTTGGCTCTTGTCTAGCATGTTACCGAAGAATAAAGGCTTGGGTATAACTGGACCGTTTCTTTACGTTTTACGTCAAATTAGGTACTCTTTCTTTACATCTGTTGCATCTGCGAAAGGATACACCGATACAGCTTCGCATGTCAGTCTTGCTAGAATATTTTCCATGCAACTGAAACACTTTTTACTTTAGCATTGTTAACTGATGAATATAAATTTAAGGAAAACCAGCCAAGTAGTATTTCCTTTGAAAGGAGAATTTGGTTCATTTATATCCAAGGCTCAAGCTAATGCATCTTCAGGAAGCTTTAGTGGCTCATCTCATCAGCCAAGGAATTTCTTAATAATTCATGGCATAGTAATAAGTGCAAAGTAATCAGTATTACAAAAGATACTACAAATATATGCAAATTCACAAATTAATTCTTGTCGAAGTGTTATTCTTGTTCTGGAAAAGCTTCCAAAATCATATGGTTTACAGCTTTAATGGTGGCAATGACATAAAAAGAGAAAACTGTGAGGNATATGTATGTTCCTTCAGGTAATTTTCATTTTCACTCTAATTTTTTGCTACTCCACCGACTATTCTTTTCCATAAGTAAACATAAAAAGTAATGGAGTTGGTGCTGAGCTAATAGGGCGAGATCCGATAGCAAATGAAAGATTCTCTTATACATCAGATAACGATTTTACTTGAGGAGATTCGCGAAAAAAATGTATTATCCTTGATGGTTGTCTCTGCTTATAGCAATAGGCTCATGGAGACTTCCTTTTTATGGAAACTTTACACTCCACTGTGCTCCAGCATTGTCGTGATGGATAAGTATTATGCTAAGTTGAATACTAAGCAGTGGAACTTTTATGATGGGGGTTGACCGGGTTTGACTTCCTCCAGGAGTTTTTTATGCACGTGCACGCACATACGGATAGAAATTAATTGAGATAAGATACATGTTATTGTGTGCTTCATCTAACTCTGATGGGTCAAACTTACGGGTGGTGACGGTGAGAAGAAGTGGAAAATATTCTGTGAATTTATCATAGCCTCACATTTTGTATACTTGAGATGAAAAAATGTAGAGGTAATTCTGGAGCGGAGAAAGTAGAACGGAGTTTTGTCATGAAGAAATGAGCTTCTATTTTAACTCTATTCAACTTCTGGGTCGTTTAGGGAAGAAAATATTACAACGATTCGGAGGGAATGAAGGTAGAGCCATGCCAAGCCAGGAAGAGGAAAAGTAAACAAGAGACCGTTACTGGAGACATGTGACAAAACCATATGGACTTGATGAGCACAAAGAAAACATTCTATTTGAGACAAGCTTTTTATGGCATGTCAGACACATCCAGGTCCACCCTTTTCATTTTGACGATGCTTGAACATCGTTTTCTATAGATCAATGGACGTTTTTAACAGAATATATCTGTTCGGAGAGGATGAAATTGGAAACTGAAATTCGTTTTGGGTGGTTCGCAAAAAGGGAATTGATTTTGTAGGTTTGAATGGAACGTAAATTGATAAAGACGTCGTTATCTTTCTCGTAATATCTCAAAAGATTCTAGACTCTAGAGTCCTTGTTGGAATCGATAAGTGTTTATGCAAAGCTTTAAGAATATTTGTCAAGAGGAAGATTATTAAATTGCGGAGTGATAGGGAATGAATGCTACGTCCTGATATGAGTTGCGGTTTGCGGAATTAAATAGGCACTTGCTAATACCTGGGTAAACTTTGGACAGAGTGAAAGTACTAAGCTAAGAGATAGGAAGCTAGTATTGAAAGGAGCAGAAAAGGTGAAAGTATTTTGACATTAAAGAGGCTAGGCAAACAGTTTCGAGGAAATTGGCTGGTAAAAGTTCATCAATGATAATAAGGCGCTGTACGTAAGTGGATTATTGCAATTGATCTTTCTTTCATAAGCTTTTATCAATGTTGCCAGTGCCAGAGAAACTTTCATCATCTAAAGCAAATAATATGTTAACATAGCCGCCTACTTATATTGAGTTACTGACAGTTTTGAAAAAATGTGCTTACATAAGGAATGCTCACACTCTGAAATTAATAACGAAACTAATTCTCAGAAAACCTTAAAATCTTTTCAAGAGCCTGAAAGTATTTAGGGAAGAAATGCTGTGTAACGAACCAAAACGTATAGTTTTCTTGGGAAACGCTTAACTTTCATTGAACTCGACACGTTAACACTAAAGTTAGCTCTTTCAGTCTATAAAGTTTGGAAACAAAATTATCGAGTTGAGAAACTTCACTTACGTGGTATCAGATAATTTATGCGGATAGACTAATGTCTCTCTTTACATGTCGCTGACAATAAAGATGGAAATTGGATCAAGAATAAAGTGCAAACTTCCAGTAGCATCTCTAAATTTAAGGATGATGTCTAACCAAAATCGCCACGGCACGTGACATTCAAACTTTTACGTATATGTTCCCAATTTTTATGTTCATTTGCTTTTCGAGAGTGGATACAAGGATATTAAATATAAGTAATTGAGTATTTTCATAAATATATTTTGTTAATTATAAACAATAATAATAATTACACCTAATTCATGTAGTGCTCGGAGCATTTTCAGACATCAGAGCATCTATAGTGTAGTCCGTGATACTCTCAAGAACGTCCAAAGCAGTTGTTCTCTTAATTTTGAAATAAGGACCCATGCTCAGTCCTACCGGAATCATTGCTCTTAGTAGCTTCTGCTCAATCTAAAATTCCAAATCGGCATAGAAACCAATAAGGAAATCAACCAATGCTTGTAAATAAATACATATAGTGTTGAACCGTTTTAAAAATGTTTGAAAGTTACCCAATTCTTACCTTCCCCAATTTCAATCTTCTCCAAAAGACAATCAACTTTTCAGTATTAGTCAGAGGTCCTGAAGCGTACAGTAAAAGGAAGAGAGTTAGAGTGCTCAGACCTAGAAGAAGAAATTCAAAAGGTCAGTTTGTTTTCATCTCTGGATGCTACTGAAAGCGCGTATGGTGGTACCAAAAGATGTAAAAATGGCCCCAGTGATCATTGGAATAGGCAATCGGTCAGGGCCAAAGCCAAATATGATCACTCCATAGTTGGCTACAGTACATAGGAGGATACCTAATGAACCCGATTATAAAATGATTGATATCTCATTGAAATATGATTTTGGAATAGTAATTGCATAATTAGTAGGTGCATACTGATTCCGGTAATTGCAGGTTTGTACATGTGTAGAGCTGAGTCGGAGCTTTGGAGCATCAACCTCAGTTGATTGTACAGCTTCAAGCGTTTGTGGTATTCCTTCCTTAAATTCTGTACCTCACGATTGGACAGCACATTGAAGTCAATTGGGAGTAACAAAGAGGATCCACAATGGATTTTATTAGACCTTATCGATGGACAGCTCATCAAGTACTTTGCAGACGCCTCGAAATTTCTTCCTGACATCTGTGTCGTTGAGTAGCAGTGAGTCATCATTAGGAGTAATATGTTGAGACAAGACAAGGCCCCAAACGTGACCGAAGTTAGATACAACATTGCAACAATTACTATTCTGACAGTTGGGGCAACTTGAAATGGGCAGAATGTAAGGAACATGGTGTTTATAGGGTTATAAGGTCGGATTAGGGAAAGTGCAACAGCCGAAAATGGAAAGAAAAAGAAGCCAGCAGAGAGCCCATATGAGATGATATCTCCTCCATCGATAGATCTCCTCCCTCTTGGCCATCCTTTGTACTTGTACCCACAAGCAAAGAATATCTCGCTTTCAGCCAGACCTAGGAAATTCGGGTTTCGTTCTACAGTGTACCAGGTTACCAATGCTTGGGCAGTGATTGCGATTGTGAAAATGTATATGAAAACTTGTTCCTTCAAATATTTGGAAGAGGTTCTCATGTCAAACGCCTTCAAAAGGACAATCACATGGTAGATGGAAAAGAGGTGGACTGAGGCGATGAAAGTATTTCCAATGTACCAACGATACATAAGCCTTTTAAGAGGTGGACTGAGGCGATGAAAGTGTTTCCAATGTACCAACGATACATAAGCCTTTTATCCTTCAATTTGGGATTTGCTACCAACCTTCCTTTTGCTTTATCGTAGAGCATTGGGTAATCCAAAATTGACTGGGTGAGAAGTAGAATGTTTATGAAAGCCTCACCGAAACCCATTCTAATTTTATAGTCCCCGGAATTCCAGCTAGATTTTAACAATATTTTTCTAGTTTTCTTTGACTGTAACCAAAGTAAAATGAAGAGAGAAACTGGGGAAACTATTCTCATTTATAACTCTCAGTTCTCTATTAAATAAAAATTAATATAACTCCCTCTCATGTAAGAACATCAATGAAATGGACATGACTTTCCGAGTCGATATGCGCCAGACGCCAGACCTTTATAGAAAGTACATAAATGAGAATGTTATGTGAAGCCAGTCCTAATATAAATTCGAGACTAGTTACATTCAGATTTTATCTCAGTTTTAAGTAGAAGGTTATCCCACCAACCATCTTTAGAAAATGTCAGAAAAATGAGGTTTCCACTGTGAAGTGAGGGTTTATTAAAACTATATCGATTTATCCTTTTACGCAACCAGATTGTATAATTAAGTATGAAATTGCTAAAAACATCTTTGATCTCACCACTGATATTTTAACAGCACAATAAACCGATTTTCTATCCGTCAAAAATTAAACTGAACGTGAATGCCAACCCTAAATTTGCAATTTAAATCATTTAATCACGATTTTGAATGATATATATTCTAAAGAAAAGGTCATCTCATTTTATATCCAATGTAATGGAAATTAAATCTAATTAATGAAATTGATTGAATTGAATAACTCCGAAATTCGCACGTTTTTTTCGGTTAAATTTAAAACGTCGCTAACCCTTACGGTTGCCGAGAAAATCGAGATTTTGTAACAGCCAATCAGAAGC
>JAANSQ010001771.1:0-13954 GCA_036850885.1 Lepidocyrtinus dapeste
TCCAGTTGTATCATATCTCTACAATTCACCAATTCACGTATTTTCCACCACATCTAGGTTAAAATCCTAAGACGGTACGGACATTTACAAAGAATTTAAGCCATCCATCAGATCACATCTTGTCTAACACGCTTACTATTTTTTCGAGTTACATTTTCCTACTCTTATAGCTATTTTCTGCCATTATTCTTCGTTCCGAGGCAAGACCGGATCGAGGAGAGTCATAAAGAAAGCATGTGATGAGCCCCCCTGGAGTTAATTTTTTTACTTGTCTGTGTAGCCTATGAGAAAAAACGTTTTTAATGTTCTTGCTAACTACATAAAATACAAGCAATTCAGAATCGTAAGAAAGATATACGATGGCACTACATGCGCTTACACAAATAGAACAAAATTTCTCCGAGAAAAAATATGATCAAGTTTGTGCTCATTCAAGATTCTTATTTGTTGGGTTATATTGTAAGGATAACTTGATATTTTCACTTCGCTGCAATGACACGAGAAAAATTGTAACCTTTCTAGATTCACTTTTTCTTTGTTAAAATCTCTAAAACACAATTTTACGTTTGTTCTTGCTCCAAAGAGGAATCAGAATGAAGCAGATAACACCTTACAAACAAAGATGAACAATTTACAATTCAACATTCAGCTGCACATTCACTCAAAATTTATAACTTGAGATTGCACTAGATTCCATTTATCATTTTCTTGGAGACTCTAAAACACAATTTTACGTTTGTTCTTGCTCCAAAGAGGAATCTGAATGAAGCAGATAACACCTTGCAAACAAAGATGAACAATTTACAATTCAACATCAAGCTGCACATTCACTCAAAATTGATAACTTGAGATTGCACTAGATTCCATTTATCATTTTCTTGGAGGAAACAAGGTACTTTAGACGAGAGTCAAGTCTCTAGAGTTTGTTTCTTTAGGTGAGTCAATTCTTGTAAATCTTCTTCCTACGAAGTAATTATGCCACCTGATCGATTCCAATTTAGAGAAGTGAGAATTCGCACAGGTACTTTATACTTTGTTCATATTTTCAAGATCTTTTTCGTCTCTGAGAATGTGACCAAGTCAGTGCACTACTACTCCAATTTTAACTTGTAGTCTACGTATATTATTACCCTCACGTTAAATTTTTAACCGTGCCTAGTGCAATGTATTATTTGCGTCCACCTTTTCTTCTAACTTGGCTCCGAGCCTGAGCCTTGATTTGATCTAGAGTCACTCCATATTCCATATATCTTATTTTACTCCACATTAACCACGTTAATATCACCCACCTTAGTAGACTCAAACAGACAAAAAAATATATATTTTTATCGTATGTGCAAGGGGGAAAGTTTTTCTTTGTTTTATTCATTCACAGTCATAAAATAAGGTCTTTTGTGCGCCCCTAGTTTTTTCCGAGCAACGAATAAAACAACACCGGAATGATAATATCATGAGCCATACTTCCTCATAGAAGTACTAAAAGTTGCCAAAACTGAAAAACTAGTATTTCCCCACACTGATATAATGACAAGACATTTTTTACACGAGTCTTATGTCATACTTTAAATGCTATGTTTTCTCCCTAGCCTCACTCACACTTGCATGATAAAATACCCGAGGGTCTTCACGGGATCAGACTAAGCTAGAGCAACGTGCTTTTTGTCTGATTCACAGTTTGTATTTTTTCGGGAGACAACACGCTCAAGTTTCAGACTTCAGACCAGCATTGAGTCTCAGGACAGAATGGATTTGTTCTGTAGAAGCACAGTCAAGTTTATTCGACTGGTTTTCCTACAGAACCTTTTGGTTCACTCTTTTGCGGTCCCTATTTCCGTAGATGTGCGTGAGATAGATAACTCATGCTTTACACCCTGCATCAATTCCCTACTGTTATGTTGGAGGAATGAATGTGCGTAAGCAAAGTAAAGTCTTTACGCGTGTTTACTAATGCCTAAACTTATGCGTAGCGAAAGCAAAAAGGAATAAAAAAAGTGTGAGTCTTGAGTTCTAACTCTCTGGCTGACTAAGACTTACTCGTGACAGCATTATACGCATCATAGGATTAAACGCAGACAAAAGCTCCATGTCTTTTAGTCTTTGTTGTTCTTTCCAAAAAATAGAATCATTAGCCATTCTCAGATGCTAGGAGGAAAATGGAGAAAGACGTGAGATGAGTATTTACAACCTAACATGAACATCCAATTCTTTCATGTAGGTGCATTGCATTCAATACGAAATGCCAAAGTAAGTATGAAAAAGCATCAACTTCAATTTACAAAAAAAACTCCTTTACATTCTTTTTTCCTGTTCTTTAGGTTTTCTCATAAAAAAGGGAAAAGAAACTCTCTTCATCCTTAGTCGGATTGCATCTTATCACGCAAAAAATAATGCGTATCAAGAAAAAGTTGAGTCAAAGTAATATTGCCTTTTTACGGCTTTGACATTGCCTTTCAAGCTGTGGGTGTAAGGAATAAAATTCTCTAGTAAGAAAGGTGGAAAAGAGACAAGTAAATTGAAAGAATTATGGGATGTGATACGTATACATTTTTATAGCAAAAGTAATCGCCAACAATCTCCAAGTCACTTTTTCTTTAGTCTTTTGGCATTGACGAAAGCCCTGATTTTTGCTATGGCCCAAAGTAAACATTGATTTTTGCGAGAGACAAAGGAATTAGGAAAAGGAAGGAAGACTAAGCCAAAGTAATTGCTTTTGCTACGTTTGATTAATTTATTTCCTTAGCTTTTTTCAAGGTGGCTGAAATGGCAAGAGGGCTTCGACTTGTGTGGATTACTTTTTTATTGCGTAATATAAAAAGGACATTTTCATGAAAGCCTCGTAATCACAACAATCTCTGTAGGAAAATGTTTGAGGCGCTAAACGAATGGGCTGGTTTAAAGGAAACAGATTTCATTGGGAAATATTTACGGGAGCCAAGTTTTACGGATCATGCAGATCCTAGGTGAAGTTGAAGCTGACTTATTTTAATTAATATACATATTTACTGATGACTTTGGACATTTCTGTCGATGATGACATTTGTGGTTTGCAAACTAGTAAAATATTTAGTAACAGTTCAAGTTTCTGGCAGGCAAATCCAATAATTCAATGCATTTCCTTCATGAATTTGTTTCGTTTAGGTTTGACTCATCAGAACCTACACGATATGGGCGTATTTAAAATAAACAAGTTCTTGTTTTGCGGTCATTGAGCGTTTAAACTTTTGTCACATTTCCAACTAATTTACCATCAGCTTTATATACACGTTTCAAACAAGACACTCATATACATAGTTTTAGATGATTCATTCCATTTCAATTATTTATTAAGCGCTTTTTTAATGGCTTTTAACAAGAGCCAACATTATTCCAAATGAAATCCATAAACTAATTGGGTTAAATAAAGTCATAAAAGTCTATATTTGAATTGTACTTTTTCGTTTACTTCGGTACGTTTTGGGGTATTGGGACAAAATACCAATCTAAGTTCAAAATGGACTTTAAAGTGGAGTATGAGATAAAACTGCCCTCTAATATTAACTCATTCTTAGATTTGAGTGGGCGGTTGAGTAAACCTTACAGGAAAGTTACAAGCCTACAGGTTCGGTGAAGAATGTCAATATAGATTCTTTTTCTCGGAACAGAATGGATCAGATGACGGGTCCTATTCAAAACAATCCTCTAGTAGACTAATAGTGAATTTCATGATAAGAGTTAAGCCCTGTTTCCTCAATCTCGTTAATTTTTCCCGTTTTTACTCTAAAGGTTAACAAATCATAAAATATTATCCATATGTTAAACTACTTTTTTACAACGTTTTCTTTGTTTGGCACATTCATTTTGTCGAAGCATTTAGCGATTGCACAAGCCAATTAGCGCTTTATGTACGTTTGATGATTCCCATTACTTTCATGACTCACTCGAAACCGTTTGATCCATATTTTGCTAAACGAAAACAATACTTTTTTTTATGTACTTGATCACGATTTATGTTCGAGGCAGAGCATATATTTTTTGAACAATGAGAGCCATTTTCGCTGTAACAAAGATAATATAAGTATATCTGCATAATTGTATTTTTTAAGTACATTCATAACAAATGTACTTTTAATTCCCCTTCAAAGCTCAAACATTTTTCAGTTCGTTAGGCAAATTTGGGTCTTGTTCGTTCATATTTTTTCTGCAAATGACATTAGCGCAAAGTTGTAAATCAAGAGGAAACGTGTTTTATTGTTACTCTTCCATGCAAAAAGTTTCCTTTCCGCCAGCCGCTTATTCCTATGCTCCCCATTTTCTAACAGAATACGAGAAAATCATGAGAGAAACTAGCAAAGTACCATCACATCGTCATTATCGTTCGCATCATCAACATCACCATCTCCTCCAAAAAGGAACAACTGTTTCCTTCGCATTCAATTAAACTTGAGTTTCTCGAAGAAGAGAGACACACAATTACCGATAGAAAATTTCTTTTTCTCTAACTCCAGTTAACTCGTTCCTACTACAGAATCTAATCAGGTGTTCACATTTGCTCACACTGAAACAGTGCCAGTGTACTACCTTCAGGCTATAAGTTCATGTCCAACTCCAATCACATAAAAAATAATGATATGATAATTGCATCAGTTGTTTGTTCCCCGCTTCCTATCCATTCTGTAAGGGTAATAGGAACTGGGGACAACACGAATTTCTTCACCCGTTTCGCAACTGTAAAGTAGGATAAGCCATCCTACGACCTGACACGCTTTCCTTCAGAACAAACAATTTTCTTTGGGACTACAAGTTATGTAACCTTATATCACCTCTGCTCACGATACGAAACCCATTTATTTCCCACAGAAGAAAATTGGAGGCATTGTAGTGCTATACGTGGGGAAAACAAAGCCAGAAAAAAACAACGCTTCATTTACCTCCTTCGATGAATTGCCATAAAAACTACTTAAAGCCTTTTTTACAGCTTTTTGACATCCCGCACACGCATCGCTTCGAATACACAATTACATTTTTTATTCTTCATGCTTCAAGAACAAAGGCACAAGACAACAAAATGGTGTTTGCAATAAGCTACTTGTTTTAGACAAAATGCCCTTTTTATCCTGTCCCGCTAAAACAAAAAATATAAACTGACACGAGTCACATCATCAATTCATTTTTACCGTGGATTGCATGAAGAAAAAACTAGATATTAGATATGATTCTGATCTTCATCCTCCTCCTCATGATGATGATGATAATCACCATCACTACACATCACGATACAAGCTAACACTATCAATCTTCATTTTCCATTTCCTGTAATATGTCAGGTTTTCCCGTGTTTTACCCAAGACCATAATAATCTACATAAGTAATGCAGCTCCTTCGTGCTTTGTATAACATATTGGCAAATAAAAAGGTTCATGTGGATGAGCTGACATGACACGGTTTTTATGTTCTTCCCCTTACTCATCTCATCTCATGTCGATGATTATGGTAATACTTCCATCTTGTTTGAATTTCATATTGTACTTAAAGTAGTACATGCTTTGATGCAAAAAATAAATTAGCTTTTTAAAGACCATCGCAGCACCTTATGGACTCGATTTTCAGTTCATGAAGCATTATATCATCCTCCATTCCACTTCAGAATTCGACCGTAGTTCCTGTACCTGTACCAATGAATAAAATACGAGAGGATAATCATTAATTTCTCCAGTAAAGCTTTATATGAATATGCATCCTGTGTTTTTGAAATTGATGAATCATAGACTTAAAAAATATGGTATGAATTTTACATGAAAGAACTCCCAAGTTTAACCCTCTAAACTAATCTAATATAAATCTACGAACTAACTTTAATTCACGAATGAATTTCTAACTTGTTTACACTTCCAAACTCTTCAAATTTTTTCTAAAGCTCATATAAGACCTTTGTACTGTCAAATGTTCTAATTTAATGCAAACTAAATGAAAAAATATGTGATAATGCTGACGCCAAAACCGATTCAGTTTACCTAAGTATTTGCTGACTAAATGTTTACCCTTTGGAAATCTACCAGACTTGAAATTTAACTTGAACAGCTCTAATGTGATAATCGACTTTCAATGAGAAAACATGCATGTACCCCACCCAAATACCTAGTCATATCATGTCATCATCATTATAAAAACCAACTTTTGAAAAATAATTTTCTTGGCATTCATAATCTAAACTTAAAAGTTCCTGAAGAATGACTAATGCTTTTCAAATTATCTATTGAAAACCAACATTTCAGTTTTCAACTGCTTTCCTCCGCAGGGGAAAATCCTTGTGGTGGTTGCCAAATTGGCAGCCATTTTACAACCTCTATCTTTTACTAATAAGAAAATCCTCTAGAATTTTATTTTTAAGATTATAGAAAAATCTTAGACATTTTTTTCGTGGGCGAAGGTTAAGTGGGAAGGTTGCTCAATTTTCACATTTTCTCATTACTAGTACATTGTTTCTTTTAAATAAACAATGCCGACATTTTTCTCTGTGACAACATACATTACCACATATTTTCTCGGATAATTGAAAATCACGCAGAAAATCTAGTCTCCCCAAAAAATACAATTACAAGCCCACCAACGTACAACGTTTTTCCTTTACATCTGTCCAAGAAGAAACCGCTCGAGAAGTTGATAACCGTACGATGCCCTATTCAATTACGACATTGAGACAACATACATTACCACATATTTTCTCGGATAATTGAAAATCATGCAGAAAATCTAGTCTCCCAAAAAATACAATTACAAGCCCACCAACATACAACGTTTTTCCTTAACATCTGTCCAACAAGAAACCGCTCGAGAAGTTGATAACCGTACGATGCCCTATTCAATTACGACATTGCCGACTTGACGAGAGGGATGTGTTCAATAATTTCGCATGTTTGTCCATTCAGTAGAAAAGTTGTTTAGAGTTTCGGCAATATTTACAGGACATCATGCAACAGATAGAGAGGCGAGACTGACAACAACATCCGTGATACGTACGTTATGTCCTTGTTGATTTTAGTAGGTACATGTTTCGCAACTTTAACCAAAAACGTTGACCATAAAAAGTATGGTATCTGCTTGGTCTGCCTCTGACTACATTTGTCTCCTTACAATGACAAAATCTTAACAGGAAAATGAGATGAACTTAAACCATCATCCCCACACAAGTTTCCAAAGTTTCTTCTTAAAAGGCATTGTGCAACATTGCGTGCAATATAAGGAGCAAAACTTTTTTTTAAATATTTCTCCATCAGATCTTACGCAATGAACCACATCCAGAATTAATCCTCTTCATTTTATCCAAATACATTCATTTATCAGTATAGTAACCACCCTAAAAGTACAAAAATGTTTTTGTGCCATTACATATCTGACCAAAGTTGATGCATTAAGTTTACTGCGGACATTTACAGATAGGATAAGTGGTAATAAGACACAGTATCATCTTCTTGATCATAGTGATCATCATTCGTACGGACTGTACCAAATGGCCAGAAAGCTGGACTTGCTGGAGTCAACTGGACAAATAAACAAATGCATCAGATCCTGTAACAGTAATGGACTTAAGTCAGCAGCGTGGAAATGAATTTTTTTTATAGGAAAAATAAATTTTGTTACTCATCTCATCTCTCACTATCCCATATATTTTAATGGTCTACTAATCATAAAAATAAATGTGATGCGTAAGGAACATAGCTGGTGCTGGTTCTATTATTAGCCTCGTCGCTTATTTCAACTGCAACGATTAATGTCTCTATATGCGTTCGAAATGATGAGAGGAGGAACGTGTGGTAAGTAGTAAAGCATAAAAAGTTTTTACGAGGATCCATTCTTACTTCGTTTCCTCCAAACCATTTCATTCATGACGGTGATGATGGGATGAATTCGCCAACGTTCGTAAATACTATTCACATCTTACAATGAGTATGAAGACAATTTAAGTTAAAAGATCATAAAAAATCCGTCCACAGAAAGAGCTTGAGATGATAAAACTCATTTTTCTAATCTCATGATGGAGGAAAGTTGTGCAACATGTGTGGAACTGAGAGATTCATATACGCCTTGCTTAATTGAATATGCTACAGAAGCGTACAAAATTTGTGTGAATATAAATGCCTATCTGTTCTTGCTGTCGTCGCCGGTCTGTTACGATTTGGATCATTGAGTACGTGAATGGAACAGATAAAGTACTTGTGAATGGGAAAAGACTACACTCGTTACCGACTGATACTTATATAAGTTTGAATTGGAACATATTTTTAAATGACAATGTTACACTTCAGAGTATCAGGTGCTTATCCATTATTCAAATAGAATATGATGAACTGATGAAGTCGTTTTACAGATAAGCACATGCCAACATCCGATGTTGTACATGTTGGATTTTGTATGTGTATTTGCATGCATTAATGAAAGAATGATGGATGAAAGATGGGCGTTTCTTCAAAACTTAAATAATTGTATAAATCCAAGCTATTAATTAGTTGATTTCTTTAAAATATCAAGATGCATTTTATACATTCACCCAAGCACATAATCACCAAATAAAAAGTAGGATCAATTTATCTATAGTTGTTTAAAGCGTGACATGGATAGCAAGGCCAATTTTACACAAAAAAATCAAGGTTCGTCAGAGCGTTATTGGTATTGGTTGGTTTCCAAGAAAAATAAAGACTTTCTCGAATGTGAATAATTGGCACAATGAAAGCTATTGTTTTAGTAAAAAAAATTGAAGTCTTGTAAAATCTTTTCAATCTTTTGAATTCTTTCGTTTGATTACCGTGAGCAATTTAGACAGAATCCACGATAGATTTTCATTGTCTCTGTCTTTGGGAAGCTACTTCAGATTCATTCTGGTTTCGTTCTAATATTTCAAGGTACACGTTACGTAGTGTACTTGACGTTGATATTCTAAAAATTTCATTTCAATTTATGATGACACATAAATAAAATGTGCATTATTGTTTGCTCCGACTGTTGCGTAATAGTTTACAATGTAACTCAAATGTTTGCATATAAATACTTACCTTTTAATAGCTCAGCACCTATGTACAAACTAATACAAACAACTGAATCACTCTTCTTCACTTTAACGGTGAATCATCTTTTGTGACAAGACACAATATGTTCTAAGCTTGCGTTAAATTTAATCCAACCCAAAGAAGTGGTTTGGTTATACAAGGAAAACACATTTGTCTACAACACCAATTAAAATGTTTATCTTGGCTAAGTGTTCATTCGTAACGAATTGTTCAAATGTCTTTAACTCTTGAATTTATGCAAAGATATTTCGCAAGTTTCACCTGTCATGCTACCGCTCTTGTTTCCTTAGATATTTTAGCTAATATGCACAAACATTCCATAAAAACTCTAGAGAATTTCCTGAGTGTCACCGTCTCTAAAACACAATTTATTTGCCAGTGCCTCTGACCAAATCCTCTTTGAATTTTGGGACTCACAAACTCCCTCCGTGTCAAAGTCAATGTTCGTTCAACTCACAGATATTTCAATTCGGCTTTATCGAATCTTTCACTTTTTTATTCCAAAATCCGAAAACATCACTGTTTTTTCGCACAAGTGTCCTCTCGGGAGATGGGAAACGTGAAATGGCAACAAAATAAAAAACCAACAAACATCCGCGCTTTTACTATGTGCACACTTTTTCCACGAAAAAACAAAAACATTCTCTACTCACACCTTGATTCACCTGTCTTGTTCACTTTTCTCAGCGTTTTACCAACTAGACAGCATAGACTGGATTGGAAATATAAACAGACAAGTACAATTTTTGTTTGAAAAAAATTGCCGTCAGCAGCTCCAAAACTTTTTTACGTGAACACTGCAAGATACCCTCTTTTCATCTCATCTCTTTATCTAAATCGGAAGAGGAGGAAATAAAGGATGCATCTTGTATGCTCTTTTAGTAAATTCTGGGACGACTGATGATGCAGCACCAAAAAAAAAGCATTTGCGGTATAAACAATGTTTACAATATACAGCACCAGCATATCTTGGAATAAGCTCTGCACTTCTGAGTAATGTGAATAACTTGAGCGGGGTGAACTCAAGAGCAGAGCAAAGTGATACATTGAATCACAGATATGAGCCAAAGCCAAATGTCTAGTCGACTCGGCACAACATTTCTCCGAGGTTTTTTTTGGATCTGGATTGAGCAGATGAAATGTCCGTAAAGATGTAATAATGTAATGTTTAGGCTGATTCTGAAAGGGAAAATTTACTCATTCAATTCACTTGTGTTATGCGTTCATAGCGTATTAAAATCTGAATGTCATCATCACTTGGGATTACGATATGATACCATGTGCAAAGTACATAACTTGTTTGTGTACTTTAGCTATTCATCTTGGAACTCGTGGAATTTTTCACTTGAGTTTTTGGGATATTTTCAATTGTAGCCATTAGCAACACCATAAAACCCGGTTTGGCGCTTACAGCGTGACTACGGAATAACAGCGTTCATGGAAAGAGTTGTGGGAGCCATCTGTTAACTTGCCAGTAAGTCCTGACGGGAAACATTTGGAGTGAGTCCGTCTTGGGGTAAATCCGTTTGATGCTGCTGGATGACATTCGTTTTATTAAAATGTACTTTTGTAAATTTCTTTTCCTTTCACCCTTGTCCATTTCTTATGGACTTGTTCAATGATTTACAAAAAGCGTTCTCATTATTAGATGATTTGGACAATGCTGGGGTGGCAGTGTAGGCATTATTAAAGTTATTGCTCAAAAGAGTCTTATGGAATAATGAAAAATGCACAAAAACTTATCAGTTTAAAGCACGCGTTGTAACACCCTTGTCCATTTCTTATGGACTTGTTCAATGATTTACAAAAAGCGTTCTCATTGTTAGATGATTTGGACAATGCTAAGTTGGCAGAGTAGGCATTATTAAAATTTTCTTTGTATTTTCAGCCATAATCTTATGGCTCAAAAGAATCTTATAGAATTATGAAAAATGCACAAAAACTTACTAAAGTATCAGTTTAAAGCACGCGTTGTATTTCTCAAAAGATATATAGTTCATTTCTTATTTCTACCATGATCCCAACATTAAAATAATTTTTAAAGAAACCGTACAAAATTTCTGGCTTATTAAGTCAAATCACTCAAAAAATACAAAAGTATTTGCAAACTTCTTAATGCGTCTCCTAGTTTAGCTGAGAAACTTTTACAACAAATGAGCTTTCTCTCTAATCGTCTTATCGATATTCTGAAAACCACCCACGTCTTCAAGAAATCTTTCATCGCTAGTTTTACAATACGTGATACTAACATAAGCCTTACAAACTTTAAGAGTTACCCTTTTTTACAACTCTTTTTTCTCGCTTACTCATTCATCTTCCCTTCTCCAAATAATAATTTTTTTCCCAGAGTACTCGTCCGTCTACCCGTCGCCGGTGAGAAATCCCGTTAGGCATTATCGTTTCTCCGTATACACCTCATCTGAAAATAACATGGAGTTTTGTATTTCTTGCACATGAAAAATGCAGGAAAACAGGAACTATCTTTCTTTCTCAAGTACATAATTTGATGCTGTACAAACACAAGTGAAAAGAGACGTCTCTGTAAGCATAGCCAATGCGTTAGTTTCTATTTCCTTCATCTCTTTCTCCCCGAAGGCAGCAAAAGGAAGGAAAACTTTATCCTGAAATGAAGAATTCCTTTTTTACTGTGTTTTTACGACTTAAAACCTTGGTCTTCGTCTGGTATGCATGCATGGTTCGTTGTAAACTCTGGAGTTCACGATCTTGTTCAGACTGAGATATCGGGCATCTCTCCTCTTATACTCTTGTCTCGCCCTATATGCCTACCCAGGCCTATTACAGAACATCCTGGAGCCCGACGGGCATTGATGTTTTTCCCCTGGAGCCAGTTGTGTGTACGTACATTTCACCAAATGCAAAGAAAATTATTTCTGACTTCGATTTCAAAAGAAAGCTTCCCTAAAACACTCACAAAATGTAATGATACTAGATCTACAACGAAGTAAAAAGCGAATGCGTAGTCATCAAAGCTGAACTCTGGGACCAACTCTGTTCACTTTTTTATTCCTTAGTCATTTCCTCCAAAAAAGTTTTTTCCACTTTACCATTTTGTATTCATTTCCTACCAAATAAGTAACTTGAAGAAGGACATGTGTGAGTATACATTATTATTATGATTATGTACTCCAAAGCACAATATACTTTTTCCACTTTCTTTTACAAAAAAATACAAACTTTTTTCTGTATTATACAGACATAATACATTTAGCAGTTTGGTTTAGTGAAGCCATACCATCACTATCAAACGAAAGTGTTGCCTACATGCATGCCACCACCAGCACTTTATTTTTTCGTTCCACTCTCATTGCTTCCTTCTTACTTATTTCCTCCAAGAAATTCAATACATGTTTCATTTTTTTACATGATGCAATATACATGCGTATATGTTTTTACAGACTTTTCTTACAAAATTCTTTTCGCCACTTTTAAACTTACTTACTCCAATTGAGTTTTTTAAATTGAAACCCTTGGGATCCGGTGAACGGGATAGAAAAAGTTGGTATTTTACTCGCTGTTGACTTTTTTTGCCAGTGTCTAATGACATGCGATACTTTTTTATTACTTGTAAGTTCAACGAGGCTCATTGTTTTAGTAGTTGTACTACTCGCGTTCCAAACTAAGTGAAAGTTTTTGACATGTCATAATGATAAGCATCGCATATCGTATAAGTCTCTCTCCTCCCATATAAAAGTTGTTTGCCTTTGGTGTCCTGGAAATTGTTGTAGTTTCGATCGTTCATATTTTTCATCCTAAGCAACAACAACAAATTGGGCTACTCCATGGAGTAAATAATTCTCTAGTCTTACAAAGTTTATTGCGCGAACACAAAGTTAGTTAGCTCCATGGGTTAGTACATGCAAGGCTCAGGGAAGGCTTTCAAAATTTGTACTAGCCTTCCACATTATTTTACTCCAAGCTCTAGCTTCACTTTTCAATGCTAATTTTCATTGTTCGTTTTAAGAAAATGAAAAGCTACTAAGCTTAGATTATAGCATAGAGAGCGCAGCATGGAGGAAGGAAGAAAATGCTTTCTTTTTTTCCCCCAGAAGCAAAATTACATTTCCTTCGCATTACTTACATTTAACAGTGTTATAAGAGGAGGGTAAAAAAAACTAGAGAGCGAGAGGAGATTGCGTTAAAATTGAGAGAATTGCAGCACCAACCATCTATGCCATATCCTGATCCTGAAACACTGCACTCACACCATTTCCCGGATCCTTTCACGATATATTCAATAAGGCTTTTAAATGCAGAAGCACGGGCATATTGTGTATGATCCTTCAACAAAAAATTCATCTAGAAATGAAAGGAATTTTCGCTCCGAATGAAACTTAGAATGTCCTAACTAGACCAAGAGAGAGAATATGTAACTAAAAACGGAAATTATAACGCGATGGTATGCCAAGACTAAGGAAGGAAAAAGCTCTCTTCAAAAACTCTGAGGGAGAAAAGTAAAAAAGGAATAAAATTCCATTCTATTCACTCACCCGAGCAAGCCCTTATTACTTTTCTCTGAGCAAAGGAGAAATGTGAAAATGGAAGAATACAAGATCAGGAGCTTGTTTTTACACATGTGTGTCTATTAACAATGGAACATCATTTATACATGTACATAATATGTAGTTTGCTCCCTTCTAACCCAAGCATTTATGACTAGTTCACGATGAGCATCGCCTTTCAGCTTGACTTACGGATAGGACAAGAGCGTAAGGAGATTTTTCAGACGCATATTATTCCCTTGCTCATCCTTCCTCCATTTCCCAATGGTTTTCGAATCTTATTTTTATGAGTGAAATTTCTCCTAAAGTGTGCTATGCATATAGTCATGTGAAATCATGCGAGTTACGGATAAAAAGGCTAGTCTTCGAAACAAAACTTGGTGTGGTGGCTGG